>OX465271.1:446394-684648 GCA_949987775.1 Aproaerema taeniolella
GGATTTTGATGAAATTTGGTACAGAGATAGATTAGAGCCTGGGCAAGGACGTAGGCTACTTTTTATTTCACAGTTAGGCACGATATAACCTGTAGCCTACGCGGGCAGAAAGAAAGTACATACATATATAACTCTTTATTTGCACACAAAAAATACGAGTCAAGAAAACACAAACATAAGCATTGTATTGTTTCTTTTTATTTATTGATTGTATTGATTTTGTAAGTAATGTGTGCGTTTAAGTGTGTACAAATAAATGTTGATCATATCTATCGGTTTAACTAATAAATACTAAAAAACAGAATAATATAAATATCTAGGTGGCTCCCATGCAACAAATTTTAATGGTCTTTTAGGCTGTACCTTATTAACCTAATAGCTAAACTATTGAAATTTTCACAGGATGATGTACCTATTTCTGTTGCCGCTTTAATAACAAATACTAAAAAACAGAATAAAATATCACTTTTAAACCCTTTTAAATCACTTTTTAAACCCGACTTTAAAAAGTGAAAACTAAAACATTGCATTTAGTGTGCTACGTCACTACTGATCTGTTTGAAGTCGGTGCCAAGCCAAATAAGTTTGATAGGTTACACGTACATCCGCCTTTGCACCGACTTCAAACAGATCAGTAGGTACGTAGCACACTAAATCAACGTTTTTATTTTTTACTTTTTGAAGTCGGTTTTCTTTTTTTGTAAAAATTAATTCTTCTTCTTATCGCGTAGAGGTATAGTCAAGTATGTGGCGAACTTAACAGGCGGCTGCGTTTTTATGTGGGTAGTTAAAAGTTAATCATTAATCGACTTTATATCTGTCAAAAAAGGATGAAGTTCTCAATTCGACTGTTTGTTTGTTACGTGATTACTTAGTCAATTGTCAACCAATTAAAAAAAAAATTTTACCCCCGAAGTAAAAAGAGAGGGGTGGAGGGGTGTTTTCGAGTCAGCAGCGCGCGCTACGCCGCCGGCCGCCGCAGCTCCGCCGCCTGCGCCCGCCCCGCGCCCCGCTCCCCCGCCCGCGCCGCCGCCGCCCCGCCCGCCCCACGCGATGCCCCGCCGCAGCCCGCAACGCCGGTGCCTGCCGCTACCACCACGCAAGCGTCCAAGACGTTCGCTAAAGTCGTCACGGCCAGCAAAACACCAGTTGCTGTGACCCAACCACCCCAAAAAGTGGGACACAGTGAGGAAGATGGCTTCGTCAAGGTGCAGAAGAAGCGCAAGCGATCGGGTAACAAGAATCGCTGCGGGACGGCAGCGACAGACCCGGAAGTGAGTCTGCGGGCTGAAGCTCCGAGCACGCCTGTGTTCTTGTCGCGACTGCACTACAGTACTGAGGTGCAAGACGTCGTCGAGTACATACGGCAGAAGACAAAAGTTCCCTTAGGTCTCCCGAGAGTGAAGCCGTTGGAATCGCATCACCATGCTAGTTTCCAAGCATTTGTGGTGCGGTTCCCGACGTTCATGCTGGAGACAGTCATGAAGGAGAGCTTTTGGCCGGAGGGCGTGGTGTTCCGCCGGCACCGAGGGAGATTCCCGGTTGCAGACACCCCCGGAAAAACACCCGGGAAATAGTGTTAGTTAGTTTTATTTTATTTTGTTTTATTTCATATTGCAGCATTTCTGCTTGCGATCTTTTTTATGTTCTCTTATTCTTTCCGGTCTAGTTTTCTTTTTAATTCAATATATTTCAAAATTTTAGAATTTGCTTGATTTTTGGATTTTGTTTGGAATTGAAATTGTCAGGCCATTCGACAAAAAATTTTGGTTAATGTGACACGAGTTTCTTAGTGAAAGTCTGTTTTTTTTTAAATGAAGTGATATAAAATACACGAAATATCTACCAATTTGATTTGGAGCTATATTGGAAATAATTGGAATATAATTTATATTGGAAATGTTATTATTTGAGCCTTTTTTTTGATTATCAGAATGTAAGTTTTTCACCTTTTCTTTTTTTTGTTCTCATACGCCTACTCTACCCTACCTACGCTATACAGTACACTTTTACAACATCTTCTTCACGCTCAGACAAATACTCTATCAGACTGTTCTTGTAACAGTTACGAGAATCCTGGGTCTTATGGTTTAAATCAAATCTGGTTATCATTTGACCTGGGGGGATTACTTCACGACCTGCAAGAGGAGAATATCCTTCTTGTATAGGTTACACTAGCTAGACATCCTTACTATTCTAATAAATACTCATATATTTCAATTTTTCTTCCTTTTGGGCTCTTTCGGGTATCGTGACCTTTTAGGTATCCTAGTCCAATTTGGAATGTTTGTAGTTTCAGTGTAGCTACGGACTAGAATATAGCTACGGTCTCCCCCGCCTGTCGTAAAAGGCGACTAAAGGGGGGCGTAACGGGGGCGCACACAACATCCTTCGTGCCCCAAATGCCAACCTGACCAACGGACGAGGCTCTGGCGACCGAACCGATGGCGGTATATCCATCTAGTACTGGGGTAAATTCACCTGGCCAACGACAGGCAGCAGTGTCGTTGGTGCGACACCCAGTACCTGCGCTCACCAACCCGCTTGCCCAGCGTGGTGAGTATGGGCAATATCCCCCCAATGGCAGCACACCAATATTCACAGCCCCTAGTTCCCGGCCGCCCTGCTATTCCAGGCCACGGCAGCGGCCTTGGTTACGGCAGAGTAGGGGGTGCTAAGAATCTCCGGGTTACGGACTGCTGCCAAAAACTGACCCTGGCGACGTATAACGGACGCAGTCTACGACTGGACGAAAGCTTGGCGATCCTTGAAGCGGAACTAGAAAAGATAAAATGGCACGTGGTTGGGCTATCTGAAGTCCGAAGAGAGGGGGAGGATACGATAACCCTAGACTCAGGCCATTTGTTCTACTTCAAGGAAGGAGACCAGATATCCCAAGGTGGCATAGGTTTTCTTGTCAATAAAGCTCTCCATGACAACGTGGTGGAGATATCCTGTATATCGACCCGGGTAGCGTACCTTGTACTGAAACTGACTGAAAGATACTCTCTTAAGGTCGTACAGGTATATGCGCCGACGTCGAACAGCTCGGATAATATGGTCGAGGCCCTATATGAAGACATTACCAAGGCCATACACACAACCACCAAGACCCAATTCACCGTTGTCATGGGGGACTTTAATGCTAAAGTAGGGAAACAAAGGCGAGACGATTTGCATGTTGGGCCACATGGATATGGATGCAGAAACCATAGGGGACAGATGCTAGTAAATTTCCTCGAAGCAGAGGGGCTCTTTTGTATGAACTCGTTCTACAAGAAAAAACCCCAAAGGAAATGGACCTGGCGAAGCCCCGATGGCAAGACGAAGAACGAGATCGATTTCATCCTGACGGATAAAAAGCACATATTTAGGGATGTCTCCGTGATCAACAGGTTCAATACCGGAAGTGATCACCGCATGGTTAGAGGCACCCTAAATATCGATTTTAAGCTGGAAAGAAACCGAATGATGAGATCTGTTCTTCGTCCGACACTGCTCCAAGTCGAGAAAGGCTTAGATGCCTTTCAGCTAGAGCTGAAAAATCGTTTTGCCCTACTCGAAACCACAGGCAATATTGACAGGGAACTCGAAAGCGTGGCACGTACAATAAGCGAAGTGGGAGCCAGGCATTTTAAGGGAAAGCGAGCAAGCCGGAAGTCCAAACTTTCAAGCCAGACTTTGGAACTGATGAGAGTACGACGAGAAACGCCGGAGGATGTTTTGTCAGATCCCCAGGCACTCTATAGAAAAATCCGGAAATTGGTGAGACGTGACCTCCGAAGCTCTAATACTCGCCTCATACAGGAGGCGATTGAGCAGAACCGGGGGTCAAAAGTCTTTTCCAAGAACCAGGGAAGGAGTCATCTGACAAAGCTAAAGACCTCGGACGGCAAAATCGTTACATCAGCTCCGGAGACCCTCGCTGAAATCGAGGACTTCTACGGCAAATTATATGCTTCGCGAAACCCGAAGCCTCCACCCGACGCCAACGATCCACGTGCCATGCTTACACGCCACTTCACCGACGATCTCCCAGATATAGACGAAGACGAAATTGCGGCGGCTCTCCGACAGCTTAGCAATGGGAAGGCTCCCGGCGAAGACGGAGTAACCTCAGAGCTCCTGAAGGCAGGAGGAAGACCAGTAGTCAAGGAGCTCAAAAGGCTTTTCAACTCCGTAATAACCAGTGGGACTACCCCGGAAGCGTGGAGCAGGGGCGTGGTAGCGTTGTTTTTCAAGAAAGGGGACAAAACTCTCTTGAAAAACTATAGACCGATTACGCTCCTGAGCCATGCCTATAAGCTGTTTTCGAGAGTCGTCACCAATCGTCTGGCAGCTAGATTTGACGCCTTCCAGCCACCGGAACAAGCAGGATTTCGCAAAGGCTTTAGTACCGTAGACCATATCCACACAGTAAGGCAGGTTATGCAGAAGTGCGAAGAGTATAACCAGCCACTGTGTCTAGCTTTTGTGGACTACGAGAAAGCCTTCGACTCAGTCGAGACCTGGGCAGTTCTGGAGTCCTTGCAGCGTTGCCAAGTCGATTGGCGATACGTGGAGGTGCTGAGAAGCCTATATAATATGGCAACGATAACAGTCCAAGTACAAAACCACCGTACAAGACCAATCCAATTGCTCAGAGGTGTTAGACAGGGGGATGTCATATCCCCGAAACTGTTTAACAATGCTCTAGAGGACGTCCTTAAGACGCTAGATTGGAATGGACTGGGCATCAATGTTAACGGCAAATTTCTATCGCACCTCCGCTTCGCTGACGACATAATAATATTGGCAGAAACACCACAAGTCCTGCAAGAAATGCTGCACAGCCTTAACGCTTGCCTCGAGACGTGTCGGCCTTGGGATGAACTTGGACAAGACCAAGGTCATGTTCAATGATAATGTCGTGTCCAGGCCGATCTCTGTTGACGGTGTTACGCTCGATGTTGTTCAGGAATACATATACCTCGGGCAAGCGTTGCAGTTAGGTAGAGACAACTTCGAGCGGGAAATCACCAGAAGAGTGCAGCTTGGCTGGGCAGCATTTGGGAAGCTGCGTCATATCTTTTCGTCGCCACTCCCGCAGTGTCTAAAGACCAAGGTCTTTAATCAATGCGTCCTACCAGTCATGACCTACGGAGCCGAAACGTGGAACATGACAGTGAGGTTGGCCCACCGATGGCACGTCGCTCAGCGAGCAATGGAGCGCTCCATGCTCGGGATCTCGCTAAGGGATAGAATCCGAAACGAGGTCATCCGACAGAAAACCAGAGTGATGGATATTATCCAAAAGTGTAGCAAGCTGAAGTGGCAGTGGGCTAGCCATGTCTGTCGCAGAACTGACGAGCGTTGGAGTAGACAGGTTCTCGAATGGAGACCACGTCTTGGCAAACGTAGTGTAGGACGCCCCCCAGCCAGATGGTCAGATGACCTACAGAAGATAGCGGGTAGTGGCTGGATGAAAACAGCGAAGGATCGTGCAAAGTGGCGCACCTTGGGGGAGGCCTATGTTCAGCAGTGGACTGCAATAGGCTGATATGATGATGATGTAGTTTCAGTGCTTTCAATCTATGACATGAAAAAGTTTGGGCAGCAGTTTACCGCTGAGTGTACAGACAGACGTGTACCCAATTGAGCAACCCGTACCACCTGTTCCAGCCTCTATTCCATAGTGGTTTTACCAGCGGCATCTGGAAGACCAGTAGCTAAGTTTTTAATCCGTTACCTTAAATTTACTTAATTTATTTTTGTCAAAAAGTGCCAATTGTATCAGCTTTAGTTTTATCTATCAAGTAGGTGGGGTATTTATTCGACGTCGAATTTATTTTACCTATTTGCATCAGATAATAATTTATTGTTTGGCCACGTGTTTAAATTTATGTATGGTATTGTAACTGTTCAAGATTATCCTACACTTCATTTCCAAACAAAATATCCGTACGTTAATAATTGTTTTGAATGTTAGGATTTCCCGTTTGTTAAGCTTCTGTTTATACCTAAAATTTAATTGTGCAATTCTAATAATACTCATTAATTTTTCTTGGTCTACGTCGAATTTTTGTAATCATTTTATATTTAATTAAATTGTTTTCCTTACATTTCAAATCTCGTCTACTTTATTTTTTGTTGTGTTTCGGCGATAACACCATTGTAAATTTATCGCTGAAATATGTATGTTTAGTCTATGGGCCTTAGATGCCTGACAATAAATGATTTTACTATTATCTATACTAATATTATAAACAGGAAATATTTGATTGTTTGTTTGTTTGTTTGTTCTTTTGCATTGAATAGGCTCCGAAACTACTGGACCGATTTGAAAAATTCCTTCACCATTAGAAAGCTACATTATCCCCGATGGACATATGCTATATTATATTTTCATAAAAATTAGGGATCCTTACTAAAATTCAAATAATGTAACCCAAGGTGTAAAAAAATTACCTAAAATATTCTTTACATTGCGTGCGCTGCGTAAACTATTGATGATAGAATAAAATAATGTACTACGACTTTGCAGAACACATAAATATTTACAAAAAGTTTCGCGATAGCATATGTATAACTATTGTACTTATGCCACAATATGTGTTCTTTTATTTTAAAAATTTAATTTAAATGTCACCCGCTATAAAATGCTCTTTATTTGTATCTTGGTATTAATCCTTATCAAAATAAATTACTTTGTATTCAAGACTGCTTTAATATCTTTATACAACTTTTTGAATTATGCAATTCGGACATTCCATTCAAAAGATATCACGAGTTAAAAAATGAAAATATTAGAAAAAAGTTTCGAGGTCGCCGGTCATCCTGCTCATGTAGCTAGCTACTAGCTAGGCAGCATCTTATGCGATGTAGGCGTCACTGGGGTACGGGCCGTACGGGCGGGGAGTCAATGTCAAGAAATGAAAAAAAAAACATCTATACTACTATTATAAAGAGGAAAGATTTGATTGTTTGTTTGTTTGTTTGTTTGTTTGTTTGCATTGAATAGGCTCCGAAAGTACTGGACCGATTTGAAAAATTCTTTCACTATTTGAAAGCTACATTATCCCCGATGGACATAGACTATATTATATTTTCAAAAAAAATAGGGATCCTTACTGAAACTCAAATAATGTAACCCAAGGTGTAAAAAAATTACCTAAAATATTCTTTACATTGCGTGCGCTGCGTAAACTATTGATGATAGAATAAAATAATATACTACGACTTTGTAGAACACATAAATATTTACAAAAAGTGTCGCGACAGCATATGTCTAACTATTGTAGTTATGCCACAATATGTGTTCTTTTATTTAAAAAATTTAATCGAAATGCCGCCCGCTATAAAATACTCTTTATTTGTATCTTGGTATTAATCCTTATCAAAATAAATTACTTCATATTCAAGACTGCTTCAATATCTTTATACAACTTTTTGAATTATGCAATTTGGACATTCCATTCAAAAGATATCACGAGTTTAAAAATGTAAGTATTAGAAAAAAGTTTCGAGGTCGCCGGTCATCCTGCTCATGTAGCTAGCTACTAGCTAGGCAGCACCTTATGCGATGTAGGCGTCACTGGGGTACGGCCGTACGGCGGGGAGTCAATGTCAAGATATGAAAAAAAAACTTCAGAAAGTTTAACAATATATTATAAAATCAATCAATATCTATAGTTGTGTATGTTGTATGACAGCAATGCAGACTGCTTTTCCAGTCTTGGTGGGCATTCCCTCTACTGGTAATTTAGGTCCGTATTACCTAAATTACCAAGCTTGATATATACTTAAGTATTGATTGTCTCTTTCTTTCACTATCAAAATGACAAAGACTACTGCTGCTTAAGTATAGATCAGTCTGAGTCGCGTTCTATAATACGGATCTTAGATGCACATTGCATAAGTGCTCAGAGCATTTCAAGCAATAAGAATACCCTCTTTAGAGCGGGACCCATTCGTAAGAAAGTCTTCAAATAACGATTTTCGTGGGACTCACCTCCGCCATACGAAGTACTGGTATGTACTTATTTGGCATGTTTTCCTGAACTCAAAAAGTGCGGTAGTCACTTTCTAAGGGTATGGAGGGGGTAGCTATGACGTATCAAAGATGGCGGCCGGTCCTATTTTATTTACGCTATATTTAGATAACTACTGGGCAGATTTACTTAAATAGGGTCTCAAATGAAAGATAATTTAATATACATTGTTTTATTCTAAAGATGCATTAGTGTAAAGCTACTAACAAAATAAATATTTTCAAAAAACGACATTTTGAAAAATAAAACTTCTTTTTACTGTGTGAAAAGAACAGAAACCATTATGGTTACAGTAATTTAGCTTATTATAAAAAATAGCTACACTTATCAGCATTCTAATGAATCTAAAAACGTTTAAATCGAGCTGTAAACAACGGAACTGCAGTCGTCTAAGTGAGCGTGGGTAGCGCCGAACTGACTACGGTACTTAGATTTTGGTACGAATAATCTTGAAAATAACGTGATAAAACGAGTAGAATCACAGCAAAATGAAAAAGTATTATGAACAGGCATATTTTTTTTAAGAGGCATCATTTTTTTGTCAAAAAATTTTCTTCATTAAATAATGATTTAAAAAATTCTTGAAAAAAACGAAAAAATTCGTTCGTAAAAATTTACGAACTATTTTCAAAAGTTCTCGTAACAAAAATAACGTTTCGTATCATATCGAAATAAAACTCTTCATACTTGCACGTTCTTGCGTTATATTTCAAAACAAAGGACTCAGTGGTACTGGTCTGTACTGATGGACATAAGAGTGTAAACGTACGCACTCGAGGCAGAGGCAGGTCGCTGACGTGCGAGAGTGTACAGCCGCCGTTGTATTTTTTACATCGGCAACACTGAGATTCATTCCGAGGAATCCCTGCACCGTGCTGCGCCGTGAACTTTGGCACTTGTCGCTTCATTCATTTGAAATCATTTGGTCAGGCCTATGACACTGTTAGTACTAATAGCTGCGAAATAGCGCTGCTATCGCCTTTAATTCGCCATCTTGTGACGTCATGCTAACCTCAAACTTCCATGATGGCGTCTTGTCACTGAGCAAGTACAAGTACGGTATTATGTATGATTGCTCTCATGGTTCGCACAGGCGTTTACTGAAGTGCATTGCTAAATAAATGCAGTACTTATTATCAGTTTTCGTCGCGGAAATGACTAAAATGCATTTATATTTTTTTTATTTTATGATTGTCATAAGCATCTTTTGCCATGTGTAACCCGTATTATTACCATTTAGCTTTGATTCCATATAAAATTTTGTTATTTATTTTGTAGGTACGTGAAAAAAAATATTTTCGAGTGTCAAAACTATCAACAACATTTGGTAACAATTTTATATCTAAAATAAATACATTTGTTTTGCAAATTATATAAGTTTTTTTATGACTACTTTATAATAAATCTAAACAAACAAATGTGAATTACACCTTATTTATTTTATGCCTAAAACTAACGGACTGATTTTGATGGAATGTGCTGCTCTAGATTAATAAATAAGCTACTTTTTATTCTAAAAAAACTAAACCTTATGTTCCAACAAATGGCGTAGTAAGTATTAGTAAATGAAAATATGAACAGTGCTTTCTGCAATTCTTTCTATCGATAAATAGCTAATTCGCTCAGTCGAGCTTTCAGTGAACCGGCTTATCTGCAAATCGTGCCATCGGCAAAAAAAAATTATTTAGAACGTCCTTTCGGCGAATTGAGCTGTCGGCACAACAAGGTATCGGCTGAAGATTTTTTCTTTCAGCCGATGGTCGGCGAACAGTGATTTTTATATACAATTTTATCGTTCAAGAGTAATTCTATGAACCCTTGCGAGCTCGAGTTGAGTGCTTGTGAATTTTATGTTGAGTTTGAAGTTGAGATTCTTGTCACAAATCCTCCTCCGTCGACGATTTTTTCATCTTAGGTTATTTTTGCAACCTGCTTTAACATGGAAACGCTTAAGTGTTGTGTTGGTGGTTGCGCTGCAACAGGTGAAACGCTACGGTTTTTTTGTTTCCCGAGAAACAGTTATCTAAGAAGTTTGTGGATATGTCTTTTCTCGCGCCAACAAATCCTATACTCCTTGAACTCTCTGAAGAGAAATTGTTGAAACAATGCGTTTGTCAAAAACATTTTGACAAAACGCAATTCGATGAAGAAGGCAAGAGAATTCGCTTTTCTTACACATGTCTCTTCACTGAAAACGGAATTGCTCTGGGTGAACAACTGAGTTACGTATATAAAATCTGTTACGTATTATTCTTAATTGGACACACTATATCTATTATTTTAATTTTCAAATTCAAAACTTTCCATCACGTGGGTCAGCTACAAAGAGCAGAGAGAGTAATGTGTTACCGTGTAATGAACTAATGACACTGGGGTCACCAAAAAAGATAACAATTCAATAATTATAGTAGTCTTTCAAGTTGCCTGACAGCTCCCGCCAAAAAGGTTAGACTTTGTTAGTCATTGAAATTTTTTATTTTTTCTTTTACTTTTCCATTGATTATCATTGAACCATTTTGAAAACATGAGTGTTAAAGGTGTCACCTGGGTGTCACTCAAAAAGTTCTTATCCACAATTTTTTCACAAAATGGCTGATTGCCATTTATTATAAAGTGAAGTGTTCTGCGCTACATGATATTGACGGAATTGCGGCAACACATATGGGTCTATATTTGAGAATCTATCTATTCACTTTTATTTACTAGTTCTGGAAATTGGTTAAGCCTTTAGCGAAGTACCTATTCAGTTGTACAACAACTCAACTATAAGTACCATAACCTTGCCTCTCGTGAACTGACTAGATGTCTTACCACTTCAATACAGATTTATTCCTAGTGCAGGGTGAGTCGGCTGACAGTCTGTCCCATGAAGAAACCCAATAGGCATATTTATTACACACTGTACTTTAAAACTGTACCTACTGCTTTTAAGTATTTAAGTAATGTTAGTTATTACTACCCAGCAGCATGTCAAAGATTTATTTGTTTGTTCTCAAGTCATGGGTGTTTGTATTTTTCTTTATGTGTGTTTTAAGGGACCCACGACATAAGGGAAAACCTTAGTGTGGGCCTTTGAGTGTGTAGCGTTTATTTATTTGTTTATTTATAATTATTTTCGAGAGCAAAATGAGGATGATACCCCAGAAATGACTTTGGTGATTGGAAGGGCTGGTACGTATATTTATTACTAGCTTTCCGCCCGCGGCTCCGCCCGCGTGGACTACAGGTTATATCGTGCCCAACTGTGGGATAAAATGTAGCCTATGTCCTTTCCCAGGCTCTAATCTATCTCTGTACCAAAATTCATCAAAATCGGTTCAGCGGTTTAGGCGTGAAAAGGTAACAGACAGACAGACAGACAGACAGAGTTACTTTCGCATTTATAATATTAGTAGGGATTAACGAAACTATGTATCTAAAAAATCAATCAGGGTCAAAAACATTTGATTCGTGTAATGTAACTTTAACCATAGCATTTCATATTACATAATCTAGTTATCTGAAAAGGAGATGCTTTGCATTTTTATTACATTTGAATTTTTATCTATGTCTTTTTAAAGTGCAATCTTCCTCCAAGAACAGACAAAAAATTAAACTTAGAGGGCACTAACCTAGTAGCTGTTACGTAGCAACAACATAAAGGCAACAGCTACTCAAGAGTCTGTTTCAACTCATGTATGATTTATTAAAATGGGTCAAATATTCAAATAAAAAAAGCTTTATTAATGCTTTTAAACTAGCAAAATTTAGGGCTCCTTATGAAGCTAAAGAACTTTTTTTAAAGGAACCCATATCAAACATCAACTATTTTTTTAGTTTTAGAAGGCAATAGCAGCGCCATTTCGCAGTTATTGGTACTAACAGTGTCATAGGCCTGACCAAATGATTTCAAATGAATGAAGCGACAAGTGCCAAAGTTCACGGCGCAGCACGGTGCAGGGATTCCTCGGAATGAATCTCAGTGTTGCCGATGTAAAAAATATAACGGCGGCTGTACACTCTCGCATGTCAGCGACCTGCCTCTGTCTCGAGTGCGTACGTTTACACTCTCATGTCCATCAGTACAGACCAGTACCATTGAGTCCTTTGTTTTGAAATATAACGCAAGTATGTGCAAGTATGAAGAGTTTTATTTCGATATGATACGAAGAGTTATTTTTGTTACGAGAATTTTTAAAAATAGTTCGTAAAAAAATTAAGAAAAATTTTTGACAAAAAAAATGATGCCTGTTAAAAAAAAATTATGCTTGTTCATAATACTTTTTCATTTTGAATGATGCTTGTTCGTAATACTTTTTCATTTTGCCGTTTCGTCACGTTATTTTCAAGATTATTCGTACCAAAATCTAAGTACCGTAGTCAGTTCGGCGCTACCCACGCTCACTTAGACGACTGCAGTTCTGTTGTTTATAGCTCGATTTAAACGATTTTAGGTTCATTAGAATGCTGATAAGTGTAGCAATTTTTTTATAATAAGCTAAATTACCGTAATCCTAACGTTTCTGTTCTTTTCACACAGTAAAAAAAGTTTAATTTTACAAGATGTAGTTTTTTGAAAATATTTATTTTGTTACTAGGTTTACACTAATGCATCTTTAGAATAAAACAATGTATATTAAATTATCTTTCATTTGAGACCCTATTTAAGTAAATCTGCCCAGTAGTTATCTAAATATAGCGTAAATAAAATAGGATTGGCCGCCATCTTTGTTACGTCATAGCTACCCCCTCCATACCCTCAGAAAGTGACTACCGCACTTTTTGTGTTCAGGAACATATGCCGAATAAGTACATACCAGTAGTTCGTATGGCGGAGGTAAGTCCCACGGAAATGAAGTCATTCTCCTTGGGTCCCGTTCTACTTCGTATATGATAAATACTTCAATAAGGCTACCTATATGCTATTTTAGGTTTCAGATATTTATTTATTCATAACTTAATTGAAATACTTAAATGTAATATCTTAGGTAATAAGCATAGCCAAATACAGATTACTCTGGATTAGCAAATATTCGTTTGTTTAAAGGTGTTTTTATCTATGTAACAAACATGATTATTCTATTTAGCTTACGTCTTTAGTAAGTAAGTAATTCAAATCAAAAAGTTGACTGTATTTTTACAGCGCCATTGTATTCTATGTATACCTTTCTGCAGCTTTCTACATATCAATGTCAAGTGTATAAGATCCCAACTTTTATTTGTTTAGTTAGGAATCATCAAAATGGCGATGAACTTTACAGCACTAAGAAAGGAATTTTCTAAATTCTACCCCTAAGGGGGTGAAATGGGGGTTCAAAGTTTGTATGGAGAAAACAATTTTTTTTGCACATTTTGACTCAAAACTTCGTCAAGATATAAGTACCTCGAAGCAAATAAACGGACACGTGTTTCGCGCTTTTTCAAAAATCATCCCCTAAAGGGTCAAGAATGAAACGGGTGACTAAAAGAGTTCTTTGCGCGAGCGAAGCCGCGGGGAAAAGCTAGTATGTTATAAAATCAATCAATATCTATAGTTGTGTATGCTGTATGACAGCAATGCAGACTGCTTTTCCAGTCTCGGTCGACATTCCCTCTACTGGTAATTTAGGTCCGTATTACCTAAATTACCAAGCTTGATCAATACTTAAGTAGTGATTGTCTCTTTCTTTCACTATCAAAATGACAAAGACGACTGCTGCTTAAGTATAAATCAGTCTGAGTCGCGTTCTATAATACGGACCTTAGATGCACATTGCATAAGTGCTCAGAGCATTTCAAGCAATTAGAATACCCTCTTCGTATATTATAAATACTTCAATAAGCCTACCTATATGCTATTTTAGGTTTCAAACATTCATTTATTTATAACTTAATTGAAATCTTAGGTAATAAGCATAGCTAAATACAGATTACTCTGAATTAGCAAATATTCGTCTGTTTAAAGGTTTTTTTATCTATGTAACAAACATGATTATTCTATTCAGCTTACGTCTTTATTAAGTAAGTAATTCAAATCAAAAAGTTGTATTTTTACAGCACCAATGTATTCTATGTATACCTTTTTGCAGCTTTCTATGTAATACCTATCAACGTCAAGTGTATAAGATCTCAACTTTTATTTGTTTAGTTAGGAATCAACAGGAAATAAACGTTAGCAAATGCTTATGAAAACACAAAAATATCTGGCATTTTTATTTTTATTTAAACTGGTTTAATTAGATTTTAGCTGTGTAAACCCTGTTTTTTATTCTCAGAGACTAAATTGACATATGCAAATGTCAAATTTACAAATAATGATACCAGTTTTTTTTTAAATAGTGTTGTACCTAAATTGTCGATTTTTGAATCGAAACTTTAAAAAAACGTAATAATAATAATTTTGTTTTTATTAGATGATTAGCTTCTTAGTTTTCTATGATATTAACATTTTAAAAATTATTATCAGAATGAATTTATAATAAAACCTCTTTTGATGCTTATAAACAAAAAAAGACAGTTGCCATCAGTGTTGTTCCCAACAGTAAAATACGACAATTCACGCTCTTATTTATGACAAAGTCACTAAACTGTTAAGAAATACGGCACTTATTTAAATATGACAACAGCAAACAACTTTAAAAAAAGAAAAATCTATCGGTAACTATTCTATTAGTTATTTGTGTATGTTAGCGAAAAACACGGTAATTTCTATTTTTGATACGGCAACCCTAAAAACGCGGGACGCCCTCAAAAACTTTGCAAAAAGGGCTATTACAAAATGTCTGATTATCTATCAGACAGGCAGCCATGGGAATGAACTGCTCAGCTCTAGAGTTATTTCAGATTTAGTTAAAATTAGTAAATAAGAAAATTTGTAATGCGATTTAAAAACGCAACCTCAGAGTTTCTAGCCTGTTCTTCTCTGAGGAAGACTGCACCTTTTCGAATAGGCGTAGTCAGTAGGGTCAAAAGAACGAATGCGTATGTATGTATTTAAATCGTTTAATGTATGTTTGTATGTATTTCATTGTAATCTTGACTTGTTTTAAGTGACATCCTGAATGTCCTATAAAATAAAGATTTTTCTATTCTATTCTATTCTACTTTTTTAGATATGAATAAATTAAATTAAAAATGTACTGCGTTTTATTATGTTTTCCTATACTTCTAAGGGATAAAAAAACTGGCGAAATGCCCGGCCGGCATTTATTTTATCGATATAGCGGTGCATGAGCATAATAAATACTACTTATATCGATTAGGGACATTACGTTACGTTTAAAGTAAGTATTTCCTCCCTTCTCTTTAAGTAATATAAAACCGGCACCTAATTTTCATAACATCGGTTACCGTTAGTGGCACATCACTATTTAAGATTTGCAAAAAACTGACAACCCAGGTATTGTCAATTTAGTCTCTGAGAATAAAAAACAGGGTATAACAAACACACATGCAGGCACAGTCAAGAGCTCATCAAGTAAGCATGAAAAATAAACTCTATTCCCTTATAATAAGAGCGAAGTTGTTAAGTTTGATGTAATCTTAACTGTACCTGTACTCAGTTAATATTTACATCTTTTGATATATTATAATAACAATTTAGAAATGAAAATGACCTTTGGGCATAGACAGGACACCAGTAGATTTAATTATTTTTACTTCAATTTAAAAAAAAACACGAAGTTTTGTTTATTTATTTTACAGCCACAAACCTCAATAACTTACCCCCATAATGGCTATGAACTTTACAGCACTAAGAAAGGATTTTTCTAAATTCTACCCCTAAGGGGGTGAAATGGGGCTTCAAAGTTTGTATGGAGAAAACAATTTTTTTGCACATTTTGACTCAAAACTTCGTCAAGATATACCTCGAAGCAAATAAAAGGACACGTGTTTCGCTATTTTTCAAAAATCATCCCCAAAAAGTCAAGAATGAAACGGGTGACTAAAAGAGTTCTTTGCGCGAGCGAAGCCGCGGGGAAAAGCTAGTTATTATTATAAGTTTAACGAGTCTGGCTGTATATCCGTGTATCTGTCTGTGGTATCGTAGCTCCCAAACGGCTGAACCGATTCTTGTTTTGTTTTTTTTGTGTCATAGTTACTTTTATCCCAAGTGTTCTTAACCATGTTTCATGAAAATTTGTTCAGCCGTTTAAAAGTTATAAGCAATCGAATGTCGGGGGTGATTCAAAATTTTTAATTTTAGTGTTATGTTTGAAAAGGTATACTCATATGTGATAGTCTCACTTTCACTAAATTGGGATCTGATTATGGAATTTTAGAGAAACCGTGGGCAACACTCAAATTTTATAAGCAACTCCAATGTTTTCAAATACTTTCTAAAGCTATTCAGATATTTGCGTCATAGTCATCTCATCGTCTCATCTTGCCGAGCTGATGGAGTTTGTGCTGAATGATGGATAGCCGCACTGCCTAAACCGCTGGTCGTAGATACGTGAAGTTTGGTGGGTGTATTCCTTATTATGTAAGCATCCGATAAGATATTTACAGGTTACGGTGAATAACTGTAAAATAAAAATAAAATTATAGCCACCGACATTTCGATTGCTTATAACTTTAAAACGGCTTAACCGATTTTGATCAAGTAAAGCTAAGAACCACCTCGATCACGTCAGCTTTCAAAAAAAACCGCATCGAAATCGGTCCATTCGTTTAGGAGCTACGATGCCTCAGACAAACACACAAATACACAGACACACAAATAACCACGTTGAACTTATAACACCCCTCTTTTTTGTCGAGGGTAAAAACAAAGTACTCATATACTTTTTTGGTAAATACATACGTAAAATTTCCAAATATTTGAGAAATATAGTGATTAATTTAATACAGGAACAATAATTTAATACAGAAACTACAGTTTCAATACAGGAACTACAGTTTCAATACAGGAACGGTCAGTTGTTTTCATTGCAGGAACAATAATAAATCAATACAGGAACGATGATTCATTTTGAGACAATTACTTTAATTTTAATACAGGAACTTTATTTCATCATAAATTGATTAAGCCCACAGCTTCAAATTTTTTACACAAATGTGACCGGTGTTGATAAGTCAAAATCGTACCTAAAATTTGTCGGAAGTTGTGTCAAATTTTAAATAAGAACAATTATCATCAAGGCGGGAACACTAGAAACACTAGAACGATGGAACACAATAACTGTGATTTCAATACAAGAACGATACATATTGAATTTTCTAAACAAGAACGATATATATCATATACAAGACTGGTAGTGCGCTATTTTGCGATTGGCGATTTTCGACTAATACAGAAATAACCCATAAACATAGCGCATGTTTATGGGTTATCCACTATGCTGACATTAAAAACTCTTTTAGTTCATGACGAGGTTTTGAAAAATATTCTTAACTCATCTTTTTCTAAAATACATTATCTTACAATGAAAATTAGATATTTCCAAGCTGGACCTGAGAAAAGGGAAAAGTTGTTCAGTTTCATGGAAAAATCACCTCCTATCAATTTGCCAACTAATTTTATGTTTAGTTGGAGAGGCACTCTAGAGATGCATAAATATCAAACTTTATTTTATTGCGCACTAGCGCCACCTGTTGTAGAGTAGAACATAACACACATGGAGTTATTCTAGAATCGATGATAACTTTCAATGTTTTCAGTAACTGGAATGGAAAGTCTTTTCAAGACCTGCGTTTATTTCAAAGAGTTTATGCCATACATGTGTGACGTAATAACAGAAGAATAATTTATTTTTAATGTAAAAATATTTGAAAATTTAAACACAAGAACCTTCTGAGAGCCACAGATAAAGCAACTCACATTTGAGCACTTGGAGTTGGTAGGTGGTTTCAATAGGAGCCATGCTATGTACATAATCATAAACAATCAGTATTCCAATGGAATTTAGATTTCAGTTACTTTTATTTTCAATACAAGAACACATTATTGATTGTTCGATATAGGAACTATATATGTTCGTGTATTCAATAAACAAATGAAATGTTATTTCCTTGCGATCTGCAACTACAGTGGCGTGAGATAACTACTATGATATTATTCAATTCATTACCGTCACACTTAACCTCCGAGTCGTCGCATAAATAATAGAAACGTATCGAAATTTGGTCCTGTATGGAATATATTGTTCCTGTAATGAATATATCATTCCTGCATTGAATATTTAACTTATCGTTCTTGTATTAAAATGTGTTGCGAGTGTTTCTGTCTGTGGCATGATTTTTTTGAAGCTAACGTAATCGAGATGTATCTTTATTTTATCAAAATTAGTTTAGCCGTTTAAAAGTTATAAGCGATCGAATGTCGGAGGTGATAAAAATTGTTTGATTTCTGATTTATTGTCTATGATCACAATCTAGATCGGGGGTTAAAGTAACCAGGTTGAACACGATTGACTTAATCCGGCTTGGGCCGGTGTTATTAATTCAGCCAAACGTGGCAGGTTCTTTTTAATTTATTTTAAATAAAGCGATATACGAAAAAACTGTGTTGTTCCTTTTTATTATTTTTACGAGAAGTGATTTGACAGCTCTTTTTTTTAATGGCTTTGGCTACGAGCACCCGTAACATCCTCCAACCCCAAAAAAGGCAAGTATGCGCGTATCCAAACCTTACATTGATAACTTATAAACTAAACAGCTACATAATTCTAAAGGTTGTCGCTAGATGGCGTAAAACTGAAACGAGAAACATGTTAAAACTTAACAAGCTTTTCCATCTAAATGGCGATTGACAAAAATTTAAAATAACAATAATTAACACAAAATTACAAACACCATTACACATATAACATTATAGCCATCCACGTACCCAACATAAATTTTATTCTGACTGAATATCTAGTTTTTAAAAATAATCATAAATGTAATTAACTTAATTCTTATTATAATTAAACAAATTTTGAAATGTATTAATGTTCTAATATTAGATATATTTTCGTCATCAAATAACGTTTTTTATCTTAGTTTTTAATGTAGCCCACCTACATCTATATTTTAATTGTATTAAATGTTCTACAACTACTTGACAGACAAAAGTGATCAAAAAATTTAAAATAATTAGCAATAAAAACCTTAAGACACTAATAAACCTTAAGACACTAATAAACCTCAAGACCCCCGTTCAAAATTTGTGGTAGATATTAAATTTGTTGGGAAACCTCACCTGTCTTCCAAATCTGGAGAGTACTGGTTCCTCTAGAGTCTGATCTCCCTCTGAATCGTCTGAAATCTTAGAATTAGATGAAGTTGGCTGACACAGTTTTATTTTCTTACTAGAATCACTAGGATTCGAGTCACGTTTAGGTAGAAAGACTTCAGGGTTTCCTGATGAGATTTCTAAGCTATACAAACGTTGTATAGGTCTAATTTTAATACCTTGGGCGGTCTTGACCTCTGCTGTTCTCTCTATACCGTCTCGTCCTGTGAACAATTTCTGTATCACTCCTAGTGGCCATCTTATCCTTTTTTCTGTCGTTTCTATTAATACTACATCTCCTATCTTTAAATTACTTTGTATTTCCTTACCTTTCTGGGTTAATAATGTGAGATATTCGACCTTAAACCTCTCTTTGAATTGATCTCTGACATTTTGTATGAATTTCAACCTATTGTTTAAGCTAACTCTGTCAATCTGATCGAAATCGCTCGTTTCGGTGATAGGTTGATTGGCTGGTAGCATGAAGTGTGCCGGTGTGAGTGGTTCTAGGCAACCCCCTCCATCATCATTGATGTAAGTGAGCGGGCGTCCATTCATAACCGCTTCGCACTCACAGAGTATAGTCTCTAACTCATCATATTTAAGCTTGGCATTACCTATTATTCGGCGTAATAAGTCCTTCATAATTCTAATGAGTCGCTCCCAAAAGCCTCCCCACCACGCCGCAGAAGGTGCGTTCATTTTCCACCGCATACGACGGATGGTGGAGTGTCGCTGAACCTCTTCCCAATCTAGTACAGAGAGTAAATTTTTAGTTCCATAGAAATTAGTTCCTTGATCAGAAAGCATAATATCTGTCCGACCTCGCCGAGATATGAACCTACGCATTGTCATAATAAATGCTTCTGTCGACAGTGAGAGTGTTAGTTCTAGGTGTACTGCACGATAAACTGCACATGTGTACAACACCACCCAGCACTTTTCGCCACTTCTCAAAACGAGAGGACCTGCTAGGTCCACTCCAGTGTTTTGAAATGGAGCTGAACTTGACAATCGTTCCGGTGGTAGTGGTGCAGTGGGTGCTTGTGCTGGTTTTGACTTATATCTTTTGCATATTATACAATTAGCAACCACTGACTTAGTTAAGCGTCGAATGCCAATGATCCAAAACCTAGCCCGAAGATCTGTGATCAGTTGATCCACCCCTGCATGCTGCAATTGTTCATGCCGTTGACTCACCATCCGCCTAACTACAGGGTTTTTAGCTGTAAGCAGGTAAGGTGTTCGGACATGTTCTGGAAAATCTGATGATAAGGTAAGTTTAGTCTTAATCCTAAGTAGTCCCTCTTCATCTATAGTTTTAGTTAGGTTCCTATTATCCTTCTGTAAATATTCCTTATCTGACTCTTGTATCATTTTTATTATTTTTCTTTCTGCCTTTTCATATTCACTATATGTTATTTCACCCTTTTTCTTTTGTTTACTGTTTAGTGCATTGTATTTAAATCTGTATATCCAGGCCATTGTTCTGACCAATTTGCTGTACTTAGAGAAGTATTTCTGTAAATTATCCAGTAGACTATCTTCTGAACTGACTTGTGCACCACATACCATCTTTTTAGTTTCTGACTGTACCTCACGTTCGTCGACGATGACTTCAGACTGCGGCCATTGCTCAGGCGGCAACGACAGCCACGCCGGTCCTTTCCACCAACGACATTCAAATAGTGTTCTGGCTGTACATCCTCTGGATGCTAGATCCGCCCAATTGTCAGTTCCTGGAATGTGATGCCAATTATTTATGTTAGAGTGTTGTCTAATTTCTTTGATCCTATTGCCTACAAAATTGTTCAGAGGCAGTTCTCTTTTGATCCAACACAGTACTACACTAGAGTCAGTCCAGCAGTAAACTGGGCAACTTTTAAAACATTCATTTTTTCTCACTTCAACCAGTAGTCTAGACCCTATCAATGCAGCTAACAATTCTAATCTGGGAATACTGATTGGTTTAGGTGGTGTAATTCGTGATTTTGCTAGCACAAGTTGAATTGTCACCTTCTTTTCTTTTTCAGACCTCAGGAGTACACCTGCAGCATAGCCATCTTTACTTGCATCACAAAACAAATGTAAAGAAAGCTCACATTGTTTTATATTATCTGATGTCAATCTTCTAGGAATTTGACATTTAGTCAAGTAAATTAACTCCTTATACCAACCCAAAAAATCCCTAAGCAAATCTGATGGAAGATTATCATTCCATTGTAGTTTCCTGTTCCAGGTCTCCTGTAGAATCAATTTAGGTTTCAACATTACCGGTGTTGTGAATCCAAGAGGATCAAAAATTCTTTGAGTGAGCGAAAGTAGTTCTCTCTTGGTGACTGTTTTTACATCTTCAGTAGCAGGCAGGTTGTCTATGCTACAAAACAGTGTATCTGATTGGGTGTCCCAGTTAATACCTAAAACTGATATTATGTCCTTCCCTGCCTCATTTATTTTTAATGGTGAAGTCACCCACATGCGCAAGTTAAAATTTGCAGCTCTCATAATCTCCTTGGACTCCTGGATGAACCGCAATGTTTCTTCTTTAGTGTCTAAACTAGTAAGACAATTATCTACATACCATGACTCTTTGAGTCGTTCTGCACCTGAACCCGGAGTGTTGCCCAAGTGATGTAGTAGAGTGGCAGCTAATAAGAAAGGGCTCGACGTCAATCCAAAGACGACTCTGCAATGTCTGTATGTTATAACATCTTTATGGTTTTCATCATCCCACCACAAAAATTTAAGGTAATTCCTATCTCCAGGAGGTAAGCTTATTTGCAAAAATGCCTTTTGAATGTCAGCTGTGATGCCTATTGCTCCTGTTCTAAAACCAATAATTAAATTTGGGATGTGGTGTATCATATTGAGTCCCTTTTCTAAACATGCATTTAAACATAGGCCGTTTTTATCTCTAGCCGAAGCATCGAACACAGGTCTCAATGTACTAGTAAGACTTGACTCTTTCACAACGGCTCTATGAGGCAAGTAGTGACCCTTATCATGTTGCACCTCAGACTCTAATACCTTTTCAATTATACCTGTTCTGTGCCAGTCTTGAAATACTTCATGATATTCATGAAACTTACCGGTTGCAAGCAACTTTGTTGTAGTTGCATCGAGACGCTTTTTTGCCACCTGGTAATTGGATAATAAGTCTTCCTGGCCAGTTTTAAATGGGAGCCTTACCTCATATCTATTTTCTTTATTTAATTTTATAGAATTTTTAAATGACTCCATGACCTCCTTCTCTGACATTTCCTTTGATTTTAATTCTGCTGGGTCCTGGATCCCCAGAGTTTCCAATGACCAAAAATCCGTAACATCATTATTCTGGTTAGAACAAAACAAAGTTGAAATTACATTATTGAAATTTGTACTTACGTGTTTTCCTTGCAATGTCCACCCCAGCCTTGTATATATGGCCACCAGTCCATCTTCTTGCAGTCGAATAATTTTTTCTGTAATGAAATGTCCTAAATAATCGGCCCCTATTAACAACCCTATTTCTTCATTGCATGAATGATCATTTTGGTCGGTCAAGTATATTTTATGGGCTTTTAAAACATTGGTCAAACTTGAATTATTACTGTTATTAAATCTGGGTACATTCTTACATAGAGTATCTTTCCCTAAAGCTGTTATTTCCTTACAGTACTTATTGTCGATGCTGTTAATTTTAATGGTATATAGGTTATGAGTCATTGATGTTGTTTGTAACCCGCCAAATAGGGAGTGGGTAAGTGTTTCTTTGTTTGTAATGGGAACTTGTAGCCTTTTCATGATTTCTTCTTTTATATAGGTCCTCTGAGCTCCACTGTCGAATAGCACTCTTACCTGTGCCTTCCTCCCTCTGTACTCCACTTCTACTATTACCGTCTGCAGTAGTGTTGTAGTTTGAGTAACTGCTGAAGATGCTGATGTGCTGCCTTCCGTGCTGTGCTGGTTAATGTTGTTTTCTTCTTTGCCCTTTTCTCTTGATTGATCCTCTTTTCTATTATATGAATTGCAAAGTATTGTTGAGTGTCTCTTGTTGCAGATCAGACACTTAATTGCAGCTCGACAGTTTTTAAAGAAGTGGCCCACCTTCAGGCATATTGTGCAGGCCTTCTTTTTCTTTATTACTTCCCGTCTCTGCTCCATCGAAAGCCTGGGCAATTTGTAACATTCCACGCTAGCATGATTTTCTTTTTCACAAAACAGACACATTGTCTTCTTTATATTTTGATTGGCATTCGTGTGGAGCATGCTGGCTGTGCCTGTGGATTCTGTAGCTTCTGGCTCTGTTTTAAAATTCATTGCCATTTTGACTCTTTGCTCATTTTCCACTTCTGTCTGTAAAAATGCCAATAGATTGGTGAGTTCTTTTTCCATATTTAAGTGGCGACCGTCATGGAAATAGAAACAAAATTACGGACAACGCTTCGCGGCCAATTCACAAAAAGGGCAAACGTCCTGGAACCATTACTAGAAGCCGCAGGCGAAGGCGATAAAGTCGAAATCCACGTTCAGTATAAGTGTTTGAAGGACGTGCGAGGAGAAATCGACGAACTTGACGAAAAAATTCGAAATTTTGTGCTAGAGAAGTCAGACGAAAAAGCATTGGAAAAGGAGTTAGAGGACGCTGCAAAGTACAAAACAAGATGGCTGCTGGTAGAAACTAAATTCGAATTCTTAAATAAAAAACCAGAAAAGTCGGGGTCAGGACAAAGAATGAAGCTTCCGAAATTAGAAATCCCCAAATTCGATGGAGAACTCAAAAATTGGCTGCCTTTCTGGGGCCAATTCCGAAAAATCCACGAGGATCCCACTTTGAGCGCAGAAGATAAATTTGTTTATTTGGTACAGGCCATCAATGTGAACACCGAGGCAAAGCAACTTGTTGATAGTTACCCTTTGTCTTCTGAAAACTATACAAAGTGCATCGATCATTTGAAATCGCGATACGCGAGAGAGGATTTGCAAACACAACTTTATGTGCGAGAGTTACTTAACCTTATTCTTCAGAAAACTCCTAACCTCGCTACCTTGTACGACAAAATAAGTGCTCAATTACGGTCGTTAGAGACTCTTGGAGTCACGAAGAAAAACGCAGCATTCATACTACCAATGGTAGAATCCGCATTGCCTGAGGAAACATTAAAGATGTGGCAAAGAATGGGAACCCATGACTTAAAATAAATTAAAAAGAACCTGCCACGTTTGGCTGAATTAATAACACCGGCCCAAGCCGGATTAAGTCAATCGTGTTCACAGGTTATTACTAAAATTAAAAATTGTGTATCAGCCCCCACATTCGATTGCTTATAACTTGTAAACGGCTGAACAGATTTTCATGAAACATGGCTAAGAACACTCGGGATAAAATTATCTATGACACAAAAAAAATTAAACGAAAATCGGTTTATCCGTTTGGGAGCTACGATACCACAGACAGAGACACAAATACACAGACAGACACGTTAAACTTATAACACCCCTCTCTTTTTGCGTCGGGGGTTAAAATGACTTTTTCGTTTGTGGTTATCTGCTAATACGCATTGCAGTCTGCAAAAAATACAGTTACTTACCTATCTAATTTGTGCGAACTTTTGTTGGGATTGAAGTCGGTGACTCATACGCTTTTAACGTGGAAAATTATTAGTGCAAATAACTGAAAGTAGGTGAGAAACAATGTAAGTGCCTATTTAATTTGAGGGTTTCCTTCAATTTCCCTGGGATTCCATTATCAGAATCTAACTTGGTTACAATGGGTCCACCTCTGGAGTATAATCTTTCGAACAAAAAAAGAATTTTGAAAATCGGTCCATAAATGGTGAACATACAAAAAAAAACGTAGAACCTCCTCCTTTTTGGAACTCTGCTAAAAATTACATACTAGCTCAATCTATTGTCGAGTAGCAGAGCTTTAGTCAAAAAGTCAAACATATTGTGTGAACAAGTATGTCCCTCGCGTGGCTTTCATTATAATTTTAAAGAATTTAGCTCCCTACTTACAAGTGTACGAAGATCTTTTTAGATTAAAACTTTAATCTGAGTTAAGTTTTTATTCGAACCCGCTGCCATCTCTTACAGAGTAGCAGAACTTTACCTCATTAGTCGATTGTTAGGTAGGTATGTATTTACCTAGATATTGTTTAATTCTACTTCTCAACTTATTTTACACACGCCCTAGGTCCATCTTCAACACTTTGAATATTCCTTTTTATCTATAATCAATTTGTATCTGAGACGTGAAATGAAAACAAGCTCTCATTTCATAATTTAATACTTAATAAGTGAAGATTTTAAAACTATTATCCAGCCATTCTCTCCTTTTATCATTCTGTATACCTATTTGGAAAGTAAAACCAATTGTTGAACAAAATAATGAAGGACATGAGATTGTTATGAAATCGAAGATATGTTTAAGCGCCATCTTTTGAAAAAATAGAATACTAATTGACCACAGGAATAATCTTGACAAAGTTTTTGTGTTTAATAGTAACCAAGTGCCTGATTAGATCTATCGATATCTTCATAGATGGAAATGTTAAAATGTGTCCTTTATCTGCTGAATTTGTTTTTCTTCTGGCTATATTTGGCGTGAAAATGCTAATTCTTGATTTCATATTTTAATTTTTTTTCTGCGTTCAGTTTGTGTTTTGGTATTTGAAACTATAATATACTTGTGGTTAATACATATTACTATTTACAAAAATATTTTCATAATATAAAGCGTCCAATCTCCAGAGATTTTCAGCTTTGAATTTCTAGACTTAGTGCCTGTTATTTTATAAAAAGCAATTACCTTATTGATAATTTGCAATTGCTCTGAAGACAACAAAACAGTAAATGTTTATCATGACCACCGCCTCAATGCTAGACGTTGGTCTTCTGAACCCGCTAATTGCTTAGTTACTGATAAGTATGTAATCAGGACTTAAATTATAAATTCATACTTTTCTTAGGATCCATGGATACTTTTCACGTACTTAACAGGTTCTAACCTGACGTGATCAAACTTTCAATAGGTACCTATTGTTGACTGTTACATTAGAAAAAATAGTTGTTCTATTCCATTGTTAGTGTTTAACACTATCTGTTGCTTGGCGGAAATAAACCTAACCATTTCGTGAAATAATACTGTCATTACTGTGAAACATTTTGTGATTACTTTGAAATAAACCTTTGGATTTAATTGGTTAATATCACCATACATAGAATTATTAAATTCCGACCATATTTTGTTGAATTGGTATTCCCTTAAACTAAATTTAGCGTAAAAATGCAAAATTACGATTTTAGATATTATTATTTTTTCTCCGTCCAGTCTGTTTTATGGTGTCTGAAACCATAAAATACCTATGGTTATTACATATTACTATGCACGTAAATATTCTTAAACTATAAAACATCCAATCTCCAGAGATAGTCAGCTTTGGAATTCTGGACATAGTGCCTGTCATTTTATAGAAAGCAATTACTTAATTGGAAACTTGCAATTGCTGTGAACAAACCAAAACAGAAAATGTTGATCATGACCACAGTCTCACTGCAAGACGTTGGTCTTCTGAGCCCGCTAATATCTTAATGGTACATTATGCTACAAGTGTGCTAAGTTGGATATTACATTAGAGGCGAGTTGGAGTTTAGAGCCCAAGCCGGACCGAGCCGAGCCGATCTAATGTTATAAATAATTTTTTTATTGTTTGTTTGTTTGCATTGAATAGGCTCCGAAACTACTGGAGCGATTTGAAAAATTCTTTCACCATTAGAATCCTACATTATCCGGGATGAACATAGGGTAGATGATTATCCCGAATTCCCGAGCGGAAAGCTAGTGATGAAATAAAGGTTTCATTGGCGCGGCGTAGATCAAAGCAAAAAAAAAACGTAAAATGAATGTTAACTACCACTGTAATACTGCGCCGCTACGGTACAAAGGTTTTTTGCCGAAAATAAAAGCACGAAGAGGCGTCCGCCGCGTGAAGACGGATCGACGGACGAAATTAGTAGATTGTTAACCGAGGGTGGAAAGAATCAATTCCAGAGGTATTTAGACGCCCGAGCGCAGCGAGGGCGGCTATAGTCCGAGTAGGAATTGATTCTTTTACCCGTGTTAAACACTACTTACTTTTCATTTCGAATATGAGGAAAATAAAACTAGTTGTTTATCTAAACTATTTAATTAAGTATATTGATAATATATAATAATATTAGTATCTAGTACCTATTTAATATTAATCGTCAAATTAGGACAGTTCGTGAAATTAAAAGTTACATTTTAAATATGGAACTCATCGCGTAATTGTTGCGGCTTATTCCGCTCAAAGAAGTTTGCGCTAAGTTCACACTGGCTGTTTAGAAACTCACGTGGCCGCAGCAATTTTTTTAATTAGTTTTTTTTTTACATAAAACTCTTCACAGCTTACAGCAGTTCTATTTTTAAAGTTCATTCCGACCCTTAGGTGGGAAGTAATTTGTATGAGTTTTTCCCTCCCTATGGAGGGAAGCAGCATTTTCCACCCAATAATCAGATCAAAATAACACTACTTTCCGAGTATGAGAAATGAAAAAACTTTTACTACGTAACTTTTAAGGTTTATTTTACGTTGCTTTGACCGATCATGGACAAGGGTGGTAGGAATAGGTACCCTGAATCTGAAATGCTTGAAGGAAGAAAAATAAAGGTATAATCAAGTAGGTATGCAGTGATTTGGTTTAACGACTGTCGCCTGAGTCAAACAACAATCGGGACCGACGCGCGTGACGGCTTTGCGTGCCCTTGGAAGCACGGAAACGCTCAAGATGAATTGCCACTGTTCACCTATCAGGTTCCTTGCCTCGGTTAACGCTGCTAAACTTCAGATTGATTGGACTCTGGGTACTAAATGCCATGATTGAGGACATGCTAGATGTGTAGTGGAACATTACATGGTTACCGATCCCAAGACACAGTCGTAAGGCTGCGCACCTAGGATTTCCTCATTCAACCAGGACTTTGGGCATGACACACTTTATCCATTCACACTCATGCAGTACCTATTAAACCAACTTATAAGCACACTGACTCACAAAACTACTCATAAGTACCTATTCTTATACTCACCTAAGTAATTATATACCCTTGCACCGCACATAACCGCGCACACCCCCACACACACACACACACACATATACACACTTGGCATACTCTTATTCCTGTTACTGTATTGTAAAATGTAGTTGCATTTTGTTATTTTTTTTACAATGCAGTTGCTCGGAAATGGCCCCATAACATGGCCACGGAGTGTACGTTTACGTACCCCATAAAACACATGTCATGTTATGTAATTTTGAAATGAGAAGAAGATTTTGAAAAGAAAAAAAAATATTTGAAGTAATGAGCAAATAAACCATTTTTCATATACCAAAATTCAACTTCAGTGGCTATTCTGTGATCCAGTAAAGTTATTTTTTTTATTAAATTATGAATAAAAAGTAAGCAAAAGTGAATAAAATACTGACAAAAATGTATGACGCAATAAAGAGTAGATGATTTGATAATTCAGTGACCCTTTTGACAAGTGAGAGCATTACCTTTTTTATAAAGCTTCATGCTGGCTGTGTAGAATGACAGCAAAGAGTTTTTATGTCTGACAAAATAATTATTTCTGACGAAAATCTTGATTTTAAGGGAAATAAAATATAAAAGTGAATTATTTATTTTACTTTTTCAATAAAACAAATCAGATTTTTAACAAATAGTCGAACTATTTAATAATTTATGTAGGTACAATTGGCATTTTATTTACTTAGCCTTGGCCTCATAATTTTGGAAAAATATTTAGCTCGCCATTGTTTTGCCCGCCATTTTAAATTATTTGTTCAACAAAATCATTTTTGTGTTATAAAAATGTTAATTCCTTTAATGTTTTGTGTTTAATCGTAAAATATTAGTGCACATTGTTCAATTGTAACACGTTTTCAGTGAATGTTGATTGAAAATACTATCTTTTAAGAACTTTGGATATACCTATACGATGTAAGTTTTTGACAATTTTTTTTTAGTTTTTTTTCCTCGGCTACTGCATTGTAAAACGTTGAACAATATACGTGCCTTAGGTAATGTGTAACTGGAGCCCTATAAAACACTCGCTTCGCTCGTGTTTCAAATGGGCTCACGTTACACATTACCTACGACACTAGTATCGTTAATAACTATAATTTTAATTAGGAACGTTAAAACATTTTTTTAAATATTTACTTACCTTTGTCTTATAGTTGGCGTACCTACCTACAATGTATGTAATTTAATTATAAGAAGAGTGGCACAGGCGACGGGCTTAATGGGTGGCACCCGCCACTAGTTTTTAAGAACGCATTGTAGAGGAAATAAAGATTATTATGATGACATAATGTGCAAGGAGCCAGACGGGACGAGTAAGGGCGCCCACTGTTTCCAATTCATGTAGATCTTGACTAGCGTCGGTGGTCTAACGGCGAGTGGGTCGGACTCGTAAGCCAGAGTACCACCATGTACAGTCAAGAGCAGGTCACGCTTTACACTACCAGTTTAAGCTGAGCTCTGATTTATACTGCGCGCCATATAATGCAGGGCCGGTCCAAAGTATCAAGCTTGACGTGCTCTTGAATGTGCCAATGACTCATTTTCTAAGTTATGTTATGTAGGTACATTAGTTGCACACTAACCGATGCTCTTACGGTGAGGGAAAACATCGTGAGGAAACCTGCACATTGTAAAGGTTACTAAATAAAAAAAATAACCCAAATTGAGAACCTCCTCCTTTGTTTTGAAGTCGGTTAAAAAGGTTACTAGAAAGAAATCGCTTGCAGCTATAAGGTCGCCTCATTAGCATTTTAAAGCTTTGTATAATTATTTTTGATTGTACACACGGCAGCATATCAGGTTATACATGTTGACCTCGACGTTGCCCTTATCTCTTTTTTTGTCTCGCTCGTAATAGCGGCGGCTTTCGTAATGCAAATGGGTAACCTGACATGCTGCTGGCTGTACAATAAAGTAGGTATATCGTATTGTCTATTGTATTGTAATCACCAACTACTAACTATGTATGTACTTACACAGAGGTAGGGAATCTGATGTGTGACAAGTGGCAATTTATCACGATCGTTTCCGTGCTCTGGACGTTAAGCACGGATCCCGGCTGTTGTCGATTGACTACAGTCATTAAAACCAAGTTAGAGGCCACTGTGCGGTTTGAAAACTCTTACACCAGGGTTATACTAGTTCGCCACACAATTGACTAAGTATACCTACACGATAAGAAGAAGACTACATACATACATGGCTACATACATACAATTACAATTACAAAAGAAGAAAAACTACTAAATTATGCAATGAGACGTTTCCTTTGTTTCGAAGTATTTTTTTTAATATGACTGCTCTAGAAGTGGTTACCTAGGACGCTCTCCACGTTTAATTTGCATCGGGCCCCCGCACCGACTTCAAACAAATCAATAGGTAAATAAAACAGGTCGACAACTAACGGAGAAATCGGTGAAAATAAGTACCTACCTAAATGAAAAAAGCGGCCTATCAAACTTAGTTGGCTTGGCACCGACTTCAAACAGATCAGAAGAAATTTAATGTACTTTGTAGTACAAGCACATTAAATTATGTTGTCTTTATTTTTCGCTTTTTTGAAGTCGGTTTAACTAAATTTTTAGTGTAAATAATTAAAAGTACATGAGAATAACTGCGGACACATAGGTACCTACATACATACGGGTCTAACTGAGAACCTCCTTTTTTTGAAGTCGGTTAAAACACCAAAACCTTCTTCTAAATGTAAAAAAATACTTTTCTGAAAACTGCATCAAAATTGGTTCTGCCAAACTTGAGATAATCACGGATAAACATACATACATACGAGTCAAACTGAGAACCTCCTTATTTTTCGAAGTCGGTTAAAAGATGAAACATAGCTAAGAATCATTTCGATTACGTGAGCTTTCAAAAAAACAATCCGCATCGAAATCGGTCCATTCGTTTAGGAGCTTCGATGCCACAGACAAACACAGGAACAGACATCAAACTTATTATGGCCCTCTTTTTTGTCAGCGGTTAAAAACAGGACACATCAATGAATTACTGATTTATTACTATTTATGTTAGGTACCGGAAATGTATGAAATTTAGGAATTGTATACAATTCCTAGGAAATGTATAAAATATTGTTTCAAAGATTTTTTAATACACACATATCCTAGGATATGTGTACATTTCCTAGGAATTGTATAAAATTCCAAAACTGCTCTAGGAAATGTGTAAAACTAATGTTTTCTGTGAATAAAATTAATGAAACAACCAAACCCAAACTGAATAAGTGACGAATCTGTCTTGACCGTATTGGATTTGCTCACTCCATGAAATGTTCGAAAATGTGAAATTTTAGGAAATTTTTCACTGTCTATTGACCACATGCGACAACTGCTTAACCCAAACACAGTCGTTTCTAAAACTTCGCCGGCCGCTGCCGCGGCACGCTCGCTTCGCTCGCTCGACTGGTGCGTCACTGGGGGTCGCAGTTCTAGCCTAAGCTAACCCAACCAACCTTTAGCGGGTTGGTGGGGTTAGGCTACTAACAAACCTACTTGTCGCAGTTCCATCTATCACAATCGAACAAAGAAGTCGAATGACTTATGAACAGAAAAATTTAAACATTTTATACATTTCTGATTGTTATTTTTTTATTTTTTATTAATGAAGGGTTCGCTCTTGACCACAGTCTAGCCCAAGGGCAAAGATGCGGTCGAGGATGTAGCAAGCTCACCCAGAAGAAGCCTTATTTACGAAATGTATAGATTACCTAGGAAATGTATCAAATATAATTCATTTCACACATTTCCTCATTTTCCTCATTGTATTCTTGCAAATAAATGAATTTATTTATTATTTATTTATTTATTTCCGGGCCATTTTAGGAACTGTACACATTTCCTAGGAATTGTATACAATGACGGATTTCACACATTTCCGGTAAAATTTACACCAACAAACACAATGCTCTGTAATTTAAGCAAAAAAGTCATAACTTAGCATATTTGGTGACCTTGAAATTAGTTGGCGAAAATGAAGGATAAGAACCAGCTCAGAAAACTGAACAACTTTCCCCGAGAAACAGGTCAAAATTAAAAAAAATGCCTCTACAGAGCTTTAGGTATCTCTCTTTCAACCTCTCGGGTGGTTAATCGATCCATGAAACTGAACAACTTCCCCAAGGAACATAGGTCAAAATACGAAAAAAAAATTTGATCTCCCACACAAAATGCGCTAGCTGACGAAGTTTGTATGGGAACTCAAATTTTTTTTCGTATTTTGACCTATGTTTCTTGGGAAAGTTGTTCAGTTGATTAACCACCCGAGAGGTAGAGAGATACCTAAAGCCCGGTAAAAAAGTTCAGCGATCAGCTGATCGACTTAAAATGATTTGTTCGTTTTCTTTTGAGAATTTTATATAAGTCTTTTGTAGAAAGTTGTTCAGTTCCGTGGGTAGAATCACCTCCTAAAGTTTCACCAACAAATTTGATGACGATGATGATGATGATGATGATGTAATTCTGTTATCCCTCACCACGAACATAGGGCTGGCAAAAAGGATTTCCAATCTTCTCGGTTTAGTGCAGCGGCTTCGATGTCCTTCCAGCCGAGACCAGTTGATGCAGCCTCTTTATTAACTGACCGTCTCCAGGTGGTACGAGGACGGCCCGGCTTTCTTGTGCCACAAGCTTACCATTAGGCTATATTTTTTTAACAAGAATCCCCTTGCCAGTTAGTTTTTGTTCAGTTAACTAATTTGAAGTCACCCCATATTATGTCCTAACCGTGCTGGAACGCTGGTTCACTGTCAGAATCCCGAGGCCAGCCTCCAATAGACCATTAAACAGTAGATCTCAGCAAGTTTGTCTCCATGTTTCTATTAACTGCAGGAGCCTAAAAATAAAAATTTATATAAAATTAAAGGATATCGGTACACTTACACACATGTCAAACTTATAACACCCCTTATCCTTACTAAAATACTAATTATACTTATTACTAATTTACTAATATACTTATTAATTATATATTATCTATCTATACATATTATAAAGAGCATCAAATAGCCTCCGAAACTACTGGACCGATTTGAATAATTATTTCACCATTAGAATCCTACATTATCTGGGATGGACATAGGGTACATGATTTTCCTGAATTCCCACGGGAACGAAGTCCCGCGGAGACACTCTCCGTCGGCTGTAACTTCTGCTAGACGCTTTACTTACAGCTCACAAGTAAATTATGCGATTGTACAGAGGCCAGCGCATCAGGTTACTCCATTTTCTTTGCAAAACCGCTCTTATCGCAACAGCAGAGTGCACATGTGTGGTAACCTAAGTTTCGGCAGTCCATACCTACAATCTGAGCCATGATTTTTTATATGATGTTGTATAACAATACACCCAGCACCCAGACTGAGTGAGTGAGTAATTTTTGGAAGTACCTTTAGAACCTGGTAGCTGAAAATTGGTCGTCTGCCCAGGCTAGCAGGTATACATTAATAGTACCTACATATTAAAAGAGCAGATATTGAGATCAAAACAAAATAATTTATTTGTGAAAATGGGTATAGTTTAGATCTTGTCAGGGATATATAAATAAAATATGACCAAAAGAAAAACAGAAAATTATATAAGTACCTAAAATTCACAATAACAATTCAGAAAAAAATCACTCAGCTTGTAATTAACATTTCCTAGTTAACAAAAGATACGGTCAGTGGGTCTCTTGGATACAGTTTCTGTTTAAATAGTAACAAATTCAAAACTTTTAAATTATTGGGAAGGTGGTTATAGCTCTTATACTTTTGTTTTTTTTAGATTGTAAGTTGATGGTAAAGTTCTTTTAATTAGGGTACCTTCTAAGTTTGAGTAGTACGCGTTCACATCCCATGAACTCCTGACAGCAATTCGAGGTGAAGTAGGTGTAGGTATTAAACCTACCTTGTCACCGTTTTGCTCTTCGCCCCAGATTCGAAGTGACTGGGGGCTCCCAACTGCTTGAAACGTAGGTTCCTTATGCAGATAGATTGCTCCAGATCATTTACTAAACAGAATACTATTACTATTCAAGTACTCAGTGCAAAATTAAAACTACAAACTTATTGTTTGAAAGGAAAATAACTTGACATGAAGTTTGTGAGTCAACATTATGTTTTTTTTTTTTTTTTTTTTTTTTTTTTTTTTTTTAAATGGCAATCGTCCTTTTGGACATTTCTGCCAGTGTCACGTCGATGTTATTTATGAAAAATAAAGAATAGCGGTGACTCGAAGTTAGCAGTAGGTTCAGAGTTGATTTTTCTGAAAATAAAAAGAGAAACAAAAATTTCCATCACCAATGTTAGTAAAAAAAAAAAAACCAAAAAACACGACTACTTGATTAATAATTCTAACTACAGAAGACACATATTATTCTTGTCTACTCAACCATGTTAAACCTAATTAGATATTTATAATTTTATATTATTTGAACGGCAAAAAAAGGCCAAGGCCAGAAATACATTAGGGTCATTAAATTGTAAAAGCAGCATCATGTGGGTAGGAAGAGGTACCTTGAGTTTTATTAAATCTCTATACAAAGTTAACGTATCATGTTGGGGGCAAGAGAGAAAGATGTGATTTAAGTCCCCATCATCTAAGCCACACTCACATAGTGAAGAATCACGGACACGGATTTTTCTCAAGTGGACCGGGGAACAACAATGACCAAGGCGCATTCTAATTAATGTAGATGTAATTGCTTTTGGTAAATGTAATTTAGCGAACCAGGGTTTTCTTTTCACGCCAGGTTGAATAAGGGCATATGTTTTTCCCCGTTCCTTACTTGAAGCTACCCAGGACGAAGTCCATGAAGAAAATAAATAATTGCTTGAAAGAGAAATCAGATCATGACAGTAGTTTCTGAAAGGAACTTTGTCCCCACATACAACAGCCTCCTTTGCTAACTTGTCAGCTCTTTCGTTACCACTCACTCCCGAGTGGCCTGGTATCCAAGCCAGAGCAACTTCAAATCCCCTTTCTTTACACTGAATGAGATTTTGTTTAATTTGATAGATAATTGGATTTTGTAGTTTTATTGAGAAAGGGTTGGAAACAAGAGCTTGAAGACAACTACGCGAATCAGAAAAAATTATAGTCCGTTTTAGTTTAAAAAGTAATATATATTTTACACTCTCTAGTATACCCAGGCATTCCCCTGTGTATGAAGAGGTTTCTGGGGGGCACTTTACCTTTTGCACAATGTCGTACTGTTGGTGAAAGACACCTATGCCAACACATCCAACGGCTGATAATTTTGAAGCATCCGAAAAAATTGTGTTCCAACCACGCCATTCCCGATCTAAAATCTGTCGAAAGTATTCATCTGCATGAGGGTCTTCCCGACAGACTCCAAAGTTTAAAATAACGTGAGGATGCAGAGTTAAAGTTTCATAACTGAATTCAAATATTGATAATTTTGGAGTGTGAAAAACTGGATCCTTCAAAGATTGGAATCTTGTAAGGCTTTTCACTAAACACGGGGGCCCTTTTGATTGCCAGCAAGGAGCAGCCTTTAACTGAAATAGTCTCTGCAGAATTGGGTGTTGGGAAAATTGGAGAGTCCGGAAGAAATAACTATCAGCTAGAAATTGTCTTCTTAGACCCAGAGGGGGATCTGCACATTCCACCTGTAAGGCGTTGGTTGGGCTAGATCTCATTGCTCCGGAAACAAGTCGAAGCGCTTTGTATTGGATGAGATCGAGTTTCCTTAAGCCGGCTTTATTTCCAGGGACCAGTAAGAAAGTGCCGTAATCTAATATACTGCGAATTGTAGCATTATACAGTAATCTTAATGACATAGGGTGGGCACCCCACCAAACCCCCGAGAGGCATCTAAGCATGTTTAGACCCTTTTCACACTTTTTTATTATATGTTCAAAGTGTAAAGTTCCTTCAAGCCTCGAGTCTAAGACAACCCCTAAAAATCTATACTGAGATTTAGTTGGAACAGGTATATTGTTAATTGAGACTTCAAAGTCAGGCAATGTTCTTTTTCTAGTAAAAGTAACTACACAGCTTTTAGTCGGAGAAAGGTTAAGACCGTTAATTGACATCCAATCATTCAACAAAGATAGTGAGCTTGAAACATTTTCAGCGGCGACTTCTATATTACTATTGATCGAGTATATGACGATGTCATCAGCGTACTGCAACATCTGACAGTTATCAATGACCGATTCTATATCGTACGTATATATATTATAAAGTAAAGGGCTCAGTACAGATCCTTGAGGCAAACCACGCCAAATGATTCTAGTGGGATTAACCTGGTCGTCTCTTCCACGGAAAATAATTTGCCTTTCAGACATCAAGCTACATATAAGATTCGTCAGTCTATCCGGAGTCCTCAGCTCTTGAATCTTCTTCCTGAGGATCGGTAGAAGAACGCTGTCATATGCAGCTTGAACGTCCAGGAAAGCAGCGACTACTGATTTTCCTCTACTAAAAGCTAGTCTTATGTCTGAGGTGAAGATACTAAGGCTGTCAGTGGTGCTCCTGCCCTTTCTGAATCCGTACTGGGAGTTCGCCAAGAGCTCGCCGCTTTCGACATACCACTCCAATCGGTTCTTGACTAGGTGTTCCAAGAGTTTGATAAATACTGAAGATAAAGCGATAGGACGATAGGATGCAGGATCATTGGGGTCTTTGGAAGGTTTGAGGATAGGAATGATTAATTGGGTTTTCCAGTTATTGGGGGGATAGCCGGTAATAAAAATGCAATTAAATAAATTTAAGAGATATTGTTTGAAGAGTGAACCTGACTTAACAATGAAGGAATATGGGATTCCGTCAAAACCCGGAGAGGAATCCTTAACTGATTTAAGAATATTATTTAATTCAATAAGTGAAAAAGGTTGATCTAAAGGATGGGAAGAAACTATTGGGGTAGAAGTAGATACTTCTAGGGGAGTAGGACAGTAATTAGGAGCCAGCCGGTCCATAAAAGACTCGGCCCACTCAGGTGAGATAGGATGGGTTCTAGACGTCTTAAAGGATCCTCTGTACCTTCTAATATTTTGCCAGACCAATGAATGAGAGGAGAAAGGACTTAGGGTTGTACAAAAGGACTTCCATCCATTACTTTTTTTTGTATGGAGAAGAGATTTTGTTTTTTGGATGATATCTATTAATGTGGTGTGATTATGGGAAGACATATCCGTGGCATAATTTAGCTCAGCCTTTTTTCTATTTTTGACTGCTTCTGAACACTCCTTATCCCACCACGGGGGAGAAGGTAGTTTGCCGGTTGCAGCGTTTTTTAAGGGGAAAGAATCATCAGCTGCCGAAGATACCGCCAACAAAATAGACTCAGCACAAGTCTCAATTGTTAAGGGAGTTACTAGAGGCAAAGAATTTACTTTTGACTCCAGCCGTTTTTCGTATTCGTGCCAAATGTCTTCAGGTGTATTACAGATATTATATTTTAATAATGGTTTAGAAATCGGAATTTTTTCTAGTGATAGTAATGGAAATTTAATGAGGATTGGATAGTGTCTACTACCATAAGTACTATTTAAAGTTTCCCAGGTTAGCTGGGAAGCAAGGCTTGGGGAGCAAAGAGATAAATCGACCGCACTAACAGATTCATTTGGGAGAGATCGATATGTTGGATTGCCAGAATTTAGGATGCATAGGTTGCGTGAATCTATTATATTTTCCAAGAAAAGGTCTCCCAAAGGATCCGCCTTTTGACATCCCCAGACTGGATGATGTATGTTGAAGTCGCCCAAAATTACCGCAGGTTTTGGAAGACTCCGAATTATTTGACTAAGTTCATTTATAATTGTTATAGAAGGTTTAGGTATATAAATAGATAAAAAAGTTATATTTTTAACATTGGCTGAAATTGCATGAAAATCCTGGGAATGCGATCTGATGGAAACTGGTGAGAAGGCTAGATGATCCCTGATAAATAGAGCACATCCAGCATAACCGTCAAACCGAGAATCGAGAAGAGAAGAAAAACCTGGAATTTTATAAGTGGAACCCGGCTTAAGCCAGGTTTCAGAAATTGCTAGAAGGAATGGATTATATTTATTTATAAGGAAGGAAATATCAGATTTTTTTGTGTTAATGCTTTGGCAATTCCATTGAAGAATCACTTGATCCATGATAAGAAATTTTAGAAAGTAGAGAAGAAAGTAAGGGGGCAGCGTGGGACAGCATCTCAATAACGTTTGAGTTAGGGGACGAGAACATTTTGGAAATTACGGAAAATATATTCATTACTTCAACCAAAAACTTTTCATGTTGCGGATAAAAATTGTCTGACGGGAAGGCATTCCCAGTTGAACTGATAGCTGGGTCTTTAATAATTTCGCTATGAGCTATACGGTCATAACCATTTGTAGGGGGAGGAGGAGATCGAGGTTTAGTAAAAACTGTTTTGCGATACGAGCCTGTAGTGAAAATTGGTGTAGATGCAATTGATGCGTATGATTTTTTATTTGACTTAGGGTGTAATTTGGAAGCTTCTACATATGATATATTTTCATGTGTCATACTTTTTTTAATGCGAATTTGTCGTTCATATTCCGGGCAAGCTTTGCTATTAGCGAAATGGCCTGTAGCAATTTCCGGAGGGCAGATACAACACATAGCCTCTGACACCATTGGCGTATCTAGGGTTATTTTCTAGGGGGGGCCGCGAGCACAGTATTACAATCCCATTGTTATACTGTGCCGCGAGCCTGGCGAAATTTAAATGTACTCTAGCTTAATAGGCTATGTATTCAAAAGTAACTAATACAGTATTATATTATGTAATAATAAGTAAGTATGTAGATTTCTCAGCTGTAAATATTTTTTTTTATGATTTTTGTGTGAAGTTATCAGTATTTTGGCATCAATTCTGGGGTGGGCCCTAGACCATACTGGGGTGGGCACGGCCCACCCGGCCCCCCCTCTATATACGCCTATGTCTGACACACTTCGAGTGCATGAATTTCCTGTATGGTCTTCTCCACAACGGAAACATCTAGGGGCAGACCTGCATTTTTCTTTTGTATGTCCGTAACGGCAACATTGGTAGCACTGAACTGTGGGGTAAGTGTATTGTTCAACAGGCAAAGAATTATAACAGGCAAATACCCTTTTAGGGAGCTGTTGTCCATCGAAAGTGACCAGGACAGTTTCAGAAGGCTGCCAAGAATAGGTACCATCTGTGCGGTTTGTGTTTTTATAATTGAGCCGTCTAACTTTTATTGGCCGGGCGCTTCCTGAACCATCAGGGACTCTTATGTTGGCCAACACCTCTTCTGGTGACCACTCAGAGGGTACGCCTCGCACCAACCCCAACCTAGTAATGTTGTATGTGGGAACATAAGCCTTGTACTTTTGAGCAGATAAGGTAGGTGATTCCATGAAAGCATTGGCATCTGTACTAGAGTGAAAACTGAGAGAAATTCGGTTACGTCCAATTTTTTTAACACTACCCTCAATTATATTAGGGAATTCTCTTGATCTTTTCTGAAGAAAAAGACCAAAAGAAACCGGTTGTAGTGAAGTGCCTGCATTCATAGAAGTCTCTATCCTCTGTACATGGACCAAAAAAGGACCTTTGTCAGTGTTTGAGTATTTTTGTCGACCCATTGAGGGGGTGAGTGGAGATTCCTGAGACTGAGATTGTGTAGACTGTGTAGGGGGATCTGTTATGAGATGTGCTGGAGGGGTCACCTGGATTTGAGAAAGTTGTCCAGGGGGCAATGGGGAGTCAAAAATATTCACATCAGAAATGTAATTATCTGAAATTTTTTGGCCCAGTTGAAAAAACGGCTCAGATTGATAAGTTTCTCCACGCCGTAAGGGTGATGAGGACCTAGATCGTTCATTTTCCGATTCATTTTGTCTTTGTGAAGCACGTGAACGATTTTTTTTTACTTTATCTCCAGTACCCACATTCTGCCAGTGTCTTAGTTTTTTCTCGAATTCAAGATGTGAATTTAGCGAGAAAGTCGGGCCTGATGTTGTAGGCGCTGGAGGAGGCATAATACCATCGCCTCCTCCAGGGTCAAACAAGCCAGCGTCCTCAGTCATGAGGACGCCGGCTGGCGGTACATTAACAAATTAGTCTTTATTAACCTATAAAACACATAAACTAGTGGACGAAACACAAATAAAAACACTCACCCAGGGTTAAACCACCACCACACAAATAAAATCAAACTCTGAACACAGAATAAAGGATGGAAAATATCTAAATAACAGTTTTTCTTTCAATTGACGACCGCACCGAATCGACGCTCAACCGGCAATCATGTTTTTTTTTTTTTTTTTTTTTTTTTTTTTTTTTTTTTTTTTTTTTTTTTTTTGATAGTTAGCGAAAAAGGCGCACGCGCGGCACGCGGGGCATGGCGGGGCGGGCGCGGGCGGGGAAACGGGTGCGTTCGGATTTGTCAGTATGGATGCGTTCATTCCATTCCATTCTAACTAACGCCTTATGATGGTGTATTTTAAATTTTTAACCCCCGACACAAAATAAGGGTATTATAAGTTTGACGAATGGATGTGTGTTTCTTTAAAAGTTAACGATAAATTGCAGGGGTGATTTTTTTTTTAATTTTAGAGTAATACTTATCTTTAAAGTTCGAGTGAATAGGCATTTTCTGGGTGAGCTCGCTTTCATCCTCGACCGCATCTTCGCCCTTGTGCTAGATTGTGGTCACGAGCAATTCCATTATTAATAATAATTATAAAAAAATACATATCTAAATAAATGAAATATGGTTTTCTATAAGTACAGGGCTTTAGGTAAATCTCTTTCAACCTCTCGGGTGCTAAATTATTCTATGAAACTGAACAACTTCCCGAAGGAACATAGGTCAAAATACGAAAAAAAAATTCGATCTCCCATACAAAATGCGCTATATGCTGATGAAGTTTGTATTTTTTTTTTCGTATTTTGACCTATTATTGGGGGAAAGTTGTTCAGTTTCATAGACTGATTTACCACCCGAGAGGTTGAAGGAGATTTACCTAAAGCCCTGTATATTGCACTAATATTGCAAAGAGGTTTTTTTTTTCCTCTATCAGGTTACCCATTTGCACTACGAACGCCGGCGCCGCTATGACGAACGAGATAAGGGCCACATGTATAGCCTGATGTGCTACCGTGTGTACATTCACAACGTTAAGTAGCTCAGCCATTTTAGCTCTTACTAGATTTCCTTAATCAGAATATACACACGGCAGCATATCAGTATATTCATGTATATTCATCTTGATATCGCTCTTTCGTCGTTTGTAATATCGCCGGATTTCGTAGTAAAATGTAGGACCTGACGTGCCGCTGTCTGTACCTATTTTTCCTCTGACCACAGCGTATCTAATTAGATACTATGCCGATCCGTCAAGCTCTGCTGTATGGCTGTATCAGATTAAAATTGAAGTGGTAGAACGGTATTTCAACTTACAACTATGATGAGATTCTTAGATGAATGCTTCACTTTAGCACCATTTGAGAAAAAGTCAGGGCTTCTAACCAGAACGCTCTGGGTTCGAATCCACCTCAGGGATGCAAGAGTTGTTGTATTTTTTGGTTGTTGCAAAAATGCTGTAGGTATTTCATTGCTTTTTTAGGGTTCCGTACCCAAAGGGTAAAAACGCGACCCTATTACTAAGGCTCCGCTGTCCGTTTGTCACCGGGCTGTATCTCATGAACCGTGATAGTAAGACACTTGAAATTTTCACAGATGATTTATTTCTATTGGTCCTATAACAACAAATACTTACAAAAAAAAACAGAATAAAATTAATATTTAAGGGGGCTCCCATACAAAAACGTGATTTTTTTGCTCGTTTTATAGATAAGTCTGTCCGAAGCTGTATCTCATGAACCGTAATAGTTAGACAGTTGAAATTTTCACAGATGATTTATTTCTATTGGTCCTACTTATAACAACAGATACAAAAAAAACAGAATAAAATTAATATTTAAGGGGGCTCCCATACAAAAACGTGAGTTTTTTTGCTCGTTTTATAGATAAGTCTGTCCGAAGCTGTATCTCATGAACCGTAATAGTTAGAATAGAATAGAATAGAATAGAATAAATTTTATTCAGTAACATACACCCAATATACAATATAACTTATGCCTGCTATGCCTTATTTCTATGTAGGTGCTAAGCACCAAAAAGGGTGTCCAGCTCAGCGTAATGCAAAGACGAATGAGTCGTCTCGGCGCTGATTTTCAGCTGGTCCCTGAACTAAAAAATAATATTACATAGCTAAACCTTAATTAAATTAACAAAGCTGATATCGTTAACAGTACCAGTGTGCGTGTGCGTGCGTGTGTAGTGTGTGGGAGAGAGAGCATGTAAGTGTTATGTATCTATTTAGAAGTGAGTGATTCTAAGTAAGGTGTGTGTATTCTATGCGTAGGTATGTGTGTTAATTGTGCCAAAAATAGGATTTTTTCGGTTTGCCTAGGTGCGGGATTTATTTAGTCTTCAATGTAGTTAGGTAGATAGTTGAAATTTTCACAGATGATGTATTTCGGTTGCTGCTATAACAACAAATACCTACTAAAAAGTAAAATAAATGAAATATTTAAGGGGGCTCCCATGCAACAAACGTGATTTTTTTGCCCTTTTTAACCGACTTAAAAAAAAAGGAGGAGGTTATCAATTCGGTTGGTTTTTTTTATATTTGTTACCTCAAAACTCCGTCATTTGTAAACCGATTTCAAATTTTTTTTTTTTAATTCGGAAGCATCTACTTCCAGATTGGTCCCATAAATTTTTTATCGAAATCGCTTCAGTAGTAGTGGAACAGGTCATAAATAAAAAAAATTGAAATTTACGGTCAATATGTGGATGATAATAGGTTATCAATGTAAACGAAGCAAAAACGAAGTAGTTCCCTGAGACTTTTAAGTTGTTTTTTGGGGCTCCTTTGTGGGGATCTACCGTTTAGTGACCGGTAGCGTATATTACCACCACACATCTTCCCTGCTGTCTGGTAATCGGTTGATAATATCACCCACCACCCCATATATTTCATGCCATCTGGCGATCGGTTTGAGAATTGTACTACCCCGTATCTTTCTTGTCATCTTGCGACTGGTTATGAATATCACCACCTCATATCTTTCCGTGGAGTGAAAGTAATTGATCACCTATATCGCTCTTTAATCTCGAGTGATTTAGTGCTTTATAATAAACTAGCTTTCCGCCCGGTGCTCCGCCCGCGTGGACCATAGATTATATCGTGCCCAACTGTGGGATAAAATGTAGCCTATGTCCTTTCCCAGACCCTAATCTATCTCTGTACCAAATTTCATCAAAATCGGTTCCGTAGTTTAGGCGTGAAAGACGGACAGACAGACAGACAGAGTTACTTTCGCATTTATAATATTAGTATGGATCTACGAGGGAGTTATATTAATGATAAATGATAACCTTTAAAAAGAATAAAATAAAATATTTATACAAAAAATTGACCCGCCTTCAAAAAGGGTGAAATAATTTTTTAAAGCTATGTTCACGAGTAAGTAGTGGTTACGGGTAAAACAGCAAATAGGTGAATTCATAGCGGAATATGGTAAATAGAGAGGAATTTGGGTTGCATCCTTTTTAAAATATTTTAAAATACTGTCACAGTATACCGAAAGCCTACTAATTTGAACATCATAGACCGCGTCGATACGATACCACTGTCTACGCAGATAACTAAACAGGTTTGCAATGTATTGCAAACTGCTAATGGGTTTCTATGATATGATATTACACAGTATTAACCTAGGCACCGAAGCCCAACTTTCGATTTTTGGGAGTTCTATATAATGCTCGTATAAACTTCGATACCGCGTTGTAGGGCATTTGCCCTGATACCGTGATCTCTCTGTCGCTTTATGTAAGTAGCGCGCTGAGAGTGTCGTACTACTCACCCTCAACACTTACACAGCGGTTTATAAGTGTTATTCCACATAGCGGTTTGTAAGAATCGACTTTAGGTAAATTTTGGTCAATTAGCGCCATCTATACGTTATCTATGTTACTAACTAAGAAAAGCGAAAATTATAACTGAAAACAAACATTTTACTAGTTATCCCCGTCGAAAAAAGAGGGGTTTTATGAGTTTGACGTCTGTCGTGACCCATTATTAGGACTTCGGATTTTTGATGGTTCCCGTTTATTAAAATCGTTCTGTTATTCAATAATATTCAATAACAAAAGTCTCGACTACTGATGTTCCTTTTTTTTTCTTTTCAGTTTTTATGAAGCAATCGGGTTTTTTTATTCTTTAAATTATTAAAGTTGTAAGCTATGGAATTCGGGATTGTACTCGATTTTTAATTTAGAGTTATTTTCAACCTACTTCAGAAAAGGGGAGGTTCTCAATTCGATTGTATGTTTTATTTTGAAGTGAAAACTACTTAAGCGGCGTTGTGCACTTTGAAGTAAGTGTATGGGTAAAAAACTTATTGGAAGTTGGTACTTGTCATAAGTTATTTTTATTACAGGAACCATAATAATTCTATACAGGATTTATAGTTTCATTGCTGGAATCGTCTACTATTTTCATTACAGGAATTACAACAAAATAATACAGGGACAATGATTTGTAGCTTTAAAGTAATAAACACGTATGCAACCGGTTTCGTAAAATCGACCATAAGATTGTGCTTTATTAAAAAAAAATAGAAATCTAAATCAAGCAAGAACTTTATACAATACAAAAGCGATGAAAAACAACAACATTCAATTTCAATACATGAACGAGAAACTTCAATACAGGAACGATAAATTAAATACAAGAACGATAAATTGAATACAAGAACGATAAATTACAATACAAGACCGAGGTACTTCAATACAGGAACGATACATTTCAATACAGGAACCATAATTCCAATACAAGAACGATAAATATCAATACAAGAACGAAATACTTCAATACAGGAACGTTAAATTCCAATACAGGAACGAGAAATTTCAATACAGGAACCATAATTCCAATATAAGAACGATATATTTCAATACAAGAACGATAAATTTTAATACAGGAACGATAGTGCGCTATTCTGGGTTCAGCGATTTTAGACTATTTCAGAAATAAGCGCCGCATTTATGATCAGCCAATGTTTTGAGCTTGGAAAATCTTTTTTTTTGACGCATTAAAATAAGTGCTTGTTTTAATTTATTGTTTGTATATTAAGTGTTAATGATAAAATACCTATTCTTAACTTTTCTTTTTCTATAATATATTCGCTTAAAATTTATAACAAATGTCTTGTAAAATTATCCTTTAGTTTTTAAATTACCTGAGTAGGTAAGTACTTTAGTCTATCTTTGATATAGACCTCTTCTTTTACCGGAGGTACCGGAAGTACTTCCTTGCCCTTTATTTATACATATGTCTACGTCGTGCCCTCAAGACTTTATTTGACAAAACACATATATTTCCAACATTCCGATCAACAGCGCCATCTGTGACTGAGTAGCAGATTTAATGAAGGCTATTGTTTTATTTTCAACTTTTTTAGGTTTTCGTAGCCGAAGGGTTAAAATGGGACCCTATTATTAAGACTGTTCTTCATCCATACGTCTATCACCAGGCTGTATGTTATGAACCGTGATAGACAGTTGAAATTTTCACAGATGATGTATTTCTGTTGCCGCTATAACAACAAATAGCACAATATCAGTATTTTGTCGAAAGGCAAAACATATACTGAGGTACGACCTTTTTGTAACACTGTGGCACGTATATTCACTATCGAGTAATTCTATTTTAATATCCTTACTAATATAATATTATAAATGCGAAAGTCACTCTGTCTGTCCGTCTGTCCATCTTTCACGCCTTAACTACTGAACCGATTTTATAAAATTTGGTACAGAGATAGATAGATAAGAACCACCTCGATCACGTGAGCTTTCAAAAAAAAACCGCATCGAAATCGGTCCATTCGTTTAGGAGCTACGATGCCTCAGACAAACACACAAATACACAGACACACAAATACCCACGTTGAACTTATAACACCCCTCTTTTTTGTCGAGGGTAAAAACAAAGTACAAACTCATATACTATTTTGGTAAATATATACGTAAAATTTCCAAATATTTGAGAAATATAGTGATTAATTTTAATTTAATACAGGAACTACAGATTCAATACAGGAACTACAGTTTCAATACAGGAACGGTCAATTGTTTTCATTGCAGGAACAATAATAATTCAATACAGGAACTATGATTCATTTTGAGACAATTACTTTAATTTTAATACAGGAACTTTATTTCATCATAAACTGATTAACTCCACAGCTTCAAATTTTTATCACAAATGTGACCGGTGTTGATAAGTCAAAATCGTACCTAAAATTTGTTGGAAGTTGTGTCAAATTTTAAAATAAGAACAATTATCATCAAGACGGGAACAACACTAGAGCGATGGAACACAAAAACTGTGATTTCAATACAAGAACGATACATTTTGAATTTTCTATACAATAACGATATATATATACAAGACTGGCAGTGCGCTATTTTGCAATAGGCGATTTTCGACTAATACAGAAATAACCCATAAACATAGCGCATGTTTATGGGTTATCCACTATGCTGACTTTATAAACTCTTTTAGTTCACGACGAGTTTGTCTTAAAGTCTTTTTGAAAATTAATGTAGGTGTTACTTAATTGAAAAATATTCTTAACTTATCTTTTTCTAAAAAACATTATCTTACAATGAAAATTAGATATTTCCAAGCTGGACCTGAGAGTGATTCCTTGGGAAAAGTTGTTCAGTTACATGCAAAAATCACCTCCTATCATTTTGCCAACTAATTTTATGTTTAGTTGGAGAGGCACTCTAGAGATGCATAAATATCAAACTTTATTTTATTGCGCACTAGCGCCACCTGTTGTAGAGTAGAACATAACACACATGGAGTTATTCTAGAATCGATGATAACTTTCAATGTTTTCAGTAACTGGAATGGAAAGTCTTTTCAAGACCTGTGTTTATTTCAAAGAGTTTATGCCATACATGTGTGACGTAATAACAGAAGAATAATTTATTTTAATGTAAAAATATTTGAAAATTTAAACACAAGAACCTTCTGACAGCAAACACAGATAAAGCAACTCACATTTGATGGAAGAGCACTTGGAGTTGGTAGATGGTTTCAATAGGAGCCATGCTATGTACATAATCATAAACAATCAGTATTCCAATGGATTTTAGATTTCAGTTACTTTTATTTTCAATACAAGAACACATTATTGATTGTTCGATATAGGAACTATATGTTCCTGTATTCAATAAACAAATGAAATGTTATTTCCTTGCGATCTGCAACTATAGTGGCGTGAGATTACAACTATAATTCAATTCATTATCGTCACACTTTACCTCCGAGTCGTCGCATAAATAATAGAAACACGTATCGAGATTTGGTCCTGTATGGCATATATTGTTCCTGTAATGAATATATCATTCCTGCATTGAATATTTAACTTATCGTTCTTGTATTTAAAATGTGTTGCGAGTGTTTCTGTCTGTGGCATGATTTTTTTGAAGCTAACGTAATCGAGATGTATCTTTATTTTATCAAAATTAGTTTAGCCGTTTAAAAGTTATAAGCGATCGAATGTCGGAGGTGATAAAAATTGTTTGATTTCTGAATTATTGTCTATGATCACAATCTAGATCGGGGGTTAAAGTAATCAGGTTATTACTAAAATTAAAAATTGTGTATCAGCCCCCACATTCGATTGCTTATAACTTTTAAACGGCTGAACAGATTTTCATGAAACATGGCTAAGAACACTCGGGATAAAATTATCTATGACACAAAAAAAATTTAAACGAAAATCGGTTTATCCGTTTGGGAGCTACGATACCACAGACAGAGACACAAATACACAGACAGACACGTTAAACTTATAACACCCCTCTCTTTTTGCGTCGGGGGTTAAAATGACATTTTCGTTTGTGGTTATCTGCTAATACGCATTGCAGTCTTATCTAATTTGTGCGAACTGTTGTTGGGATTGAAGTCGGTGACTCATACGCTTTTAAGGTGGAAAATTATTAGTGAAAATAACTGAAAGTAGGTGAGAAACAATGTAAGTGCCTATTTAATTTGAGGGTTTCCTTCAATTTCCCTGGGATTCCATTATCAGAATCTAACCTGGTTACAATGGGACCACCTCTAGAGTATAATCTTTCGAACAAAAAAAGAATTTTGAAAATCGGTCCATAAATGGCGGAGAAATCGGTGAACATACATAAAAAAACGTAGAACCTCCTCCTTTTTGGAACTCGGCTAAAAATTACATACTAGCTCAGTCTATTGTCGAGTAGCAGAACTTTAGTCAAAAAGTCAAACATATTGTGTGAACAAGTATGTCCCTCGCGTGGCTTTCATTATAATTTTAAAGAATTTAGCTCCCTACTTACAAGTGTACGAAGATCTTTTTAGATTAAAACTTTAATCTTAGTTAAGTTTTTATTCGAACCCGCTGCCATCTCTTACAGAGTAGCAGAACTTTATCTCATTAGTCGATTGTTAGGTAGGTATGTATTTACCTAGATATTGTTTAATTCTACTTCTCAACTTATTTTACACACGCCCTAGGTCCATCTTCAACACTTTGAATATTCCTTTTTATCTATAATCAAGTTGTATCTGAGACGTGAAATGAAAACAAGCTCTCATTTCATAATTTAATACTTAATAAGTAAAGATTTTAAATCCATTATCCAGCCATTCTCTCCTTTTATCATTCTGTATACCTATTTGGAAAGTAAAATCAATTGTTGAACAAAATAATGAAGGACATGAGATGCTTATGAAATCGAAGATATGTTTAAGCGCCATCTTTTGAAAAAATATAATACTAATTGACCACTGGAATAATCTTGACAAAGTTTTTGTGTTTAATAGTAACCAAGTGCCTGATTAGATCTATCGATATCTTCATAGATGGAAATGTTAAAATGTGTCCTTTATCTGCTGAATATGTTTTTCTTCTGGCTATATTTTGCGTGAAAATGCTAATTCTTAGATAGATAGATAGATAAACTCTTTATTGATAAACACAATACATACAAACAGAAACAGATTGCTGCGCTGGCTGTATCGTATCTACCAAATTGGCGCTGACTCAGCACACACTGTAGCAAACTACAGCACTAATATTCTGTCAGAACCATTGAGCACGTGCCTGACTCTATTAGATAAACAATAAAAATAATAACAGTAGGTAGGTAATTTACAAGTTTTTTTCTTGATTTCATATTTTAATTTTTTTTCTGCGTTCAGTTTGTGTTTTGGTATTTGAAAGTATAAAATACTTGTGGTTAATACATATTACTATTTACGAAAATATTTTCATAATATAAAGCGTCCAATCTCCAGAGATTTTCAGCTTTGAATTTTTAGACTTAGTGCCTGTTATTTTATAAAAAGCAATTACCTTATTGATAATTTGCGATTGCTCTGAAGACAACAAAACAGTAAATGTTTATCATGACCACCGCCTCAATGCTAGACGTTGGTCTTCTGAAACCCCTAATTGCTTAGTTACTGATAAGTATGTAATCAGGACTTAAATTATAAATTCATACTTTTCTTAGGATCCATGGATACTTTTCACGTAACAGGTTCCAACCCGACTTGATCAAACTTTCAATAGGTACCTATTGTTGACCGTTACATTAGAAAAAATAGTTGTTCTATTCCATTGTTAGTGTTTAACACTATCTGTTGCTTGGCGGAAATAAACCCAACCATTTCGTGAAATAATACTGTCATTACTGTGAAACATTTTGTGATTACTTTGAAATAAAACTTTGGATTTAATTGATTATTATCACCATACATAGAATTATTAAATTCCGACCATATTTTGTTGAATTGGTATTCCCTTAAACTAAATTTAGCGTAAAAATGCAAAATTACGATTTCATATATTATTATCTTTTCTCCGTCCAGTCTGGTTTATGGTGTCTGAAACCATAAAATACCTATGGTAATTACATATTACTATGCACGTAAATATTCTTAAACTATAAAACATCCAACCTCCAGAGATAGTCAGCTTTGGAATTCTGGACATAGTGCCTGTCATTTTATAGAAAGCAATTACTTAATTAGAAACTTGCAATTGCTGTGAACAAACTAAAACAGAAAATGTTGATCATGACTACCGTCTCACTGCAAGACGTTGGTCTTCTGAGCCCGCTAATATCTTGATAGTACATTATGCTACAAGTGTGCTAAGTTGGATATTACATTAGAGGCGAGTTGGAGTTTAGAGCCCAAGCCGAGCCGAGCCGATCTAATATTATAACGAAATTTTTTATTGTTTTTTTGTTTGCATTGAATAGGCTCCGAAACTAATGGACCGATTTGAAAAATTCTTTCACCATTAGAATCCTACATTATCCGGGATGAACATAGGGTAGATGATTTTCCCGAATTCCCGAGCGGAAAGCTAGTGATGAAATAAAGGTTTAATTGGCGCGGCGTAGATCAAAGCAAAAAAAAAACGTAAAATGAATGTTAACTGCTACCACACACACGCAACTCGTCGGTCCCAACAGAATATCAGCGCTCCTACCTGTGGGGAAGAGCAATATGCTGAGATGGGACCCTTTTTTGTCACTGCAGCACACATTTATAAGTAAGTATTAGTCTTTAAAATATTTTTTTGTGTATTGTTAATGTCTTACTAAATTTGTGTGTGCTGAAGATGCAAAAATAAACGTTGTCTATGTCTATGTCTATGTCTACCACTGTAATACTGTGCCGCTACGGTACAAAGGCTTTTGCTGAAAATAAAAGCACGAAGAGACATCCGCGAAGACGGATCGACGGACGAAATTAGTAGATTGTTAACCGAGGGTGGAAAGAATCAATTCCAGAGTTATTAGCGCGGGCGGCCATAGTCCGAGTAGGAATTGATTATTTTACCCGTGTTAAACACTGTATGTATGTATGTATGTAAACTCATTCGTTAGTGGAAGTTGTCGTTGGCACAACTTCCGATCCCAAGATATCACATCGTAGGGCTAACGCACGCACACATACATATACACCGGCATACACACACACACACACACACACACACACACACACACACACATACACACACACCCACACACATGCACGTACACACATACACATCTGCACACACTTTGATTTAAGTAAATTTAGATATATTTTTGTTCTGTTTAAGAAATTTTGTTATTTAAACTGGGATTGTTCGAGGCACACCCAACACAAGCAAATTAATGCTTACTGGGCTGGCCTCAAGTGAAAATGTAAAAATTACTTCTAGAAATAAATAAATTTTCATTTTCTTTTTTTTTTTTTTTCTTTATTTCAAACTCCTATAGACTAATACAAAAGATACATAGATGTGCAAAGGCGGACTTATCCCTACTACTTTAAACACTACTTACTTTTCATTTCGAATATGTGGAAAATAAAACTAGTTGTTTATCTAAACTATTTAATTATACCTATTTAATATTAATCGTCAAATAAGGACAGTTCGTGAAATTAAAAGCTACATTTTAAATATGGAACTCACCGCGTAATTGTTGTGGCTTATTCCGCTCAAAGAAGTTTGCGCAAAGTTCACACTGGCTGTTTAGAAACTCACATGGCCGCAGCATTTTTTTTTAATAGTTTTTTTTTACATAAAACTCTTCACAGCTAACAGCAGTTCTATTTTTAAAGTTCATTCCGACCCTTAGGTGGAAAGTAATTTGTATGAGTTTTTCCCTCCCTATGGAGGGAAGCAGCATTTGCCACCCAATAATCAGATCAAAATAACACTACTTTCCGAGTATGAGAAATGAAGTGACCATAACCCTAGAAGCCTCATCATGGAATTTAACGTTTTTACATATGCCAATACAATAAATAGTTCCGGAAATAGTGATAAATAGTGCTACAATGAAATAAATAGTACCTCAATACTTTTCCAGTTATAGATAGGTGTCGGTGAGGATGCTGGGATGACGTCACTCCAGAATCCTCACCAAGAACGGCTGAAGCTAGCGACATGCTGTTGATCTCAAAAAATAGTTCTGACTCTGTGCCAAATCTCAAAAATAATGCTTCAGGGAAACATGAGATATGAGGGTCTCGGTGAGTATGCTGGGCTGACGTCATCCCAGCATACTCATCACAAAATCTCGAAATCCGCTAACTCTTTCCTGTCGGAATTATTGTCAAAAAATAGTTCTGAAATAGTTCTACAGTTTGCATATAGAATAGAATAGAATAGAATAGAAAATGTGTCTGTGTCATAAAATACATTTAATATAATTTTGCTCATTGTTTTTTTTTCTAAATATCAGCAAAGAGATCAGATTTTATTTTTTATTTAAAGTTAAGTGTTGTCCAAAGTAACCTTTGAACATGCGCACGCTGCTGTTCCAAAATGAGGCCTTTGATTTGCAACGCTGCGATCTCATCAACACTGACGCGCGGAGAAAAGAAAAACGTCGCAGTTTACACTACCACCACCACATTCAACTCTAAGAAAATACTGTATAAATAGCATAAGTTTTTGTAAATATATTAATTATCAACTGGCAGTCAAGTTTGATTCATCTCCTGCACCCCGAAGTACCCAGAACCCTCTGGAAGAGCTGCCATTGAAGTTCCCACTACCCAGTGGATGAGCCGTAGTTCCTTGACGCTTCCAGCATCCTCTCACTGTGGCCAAGACACCCTTAGCCGTCAGTAGATCGGTCTTGTGAGCCTGCTTGACCGGCAGTGAGAAAACCATTCCCTGCGCACATTGCACGACGTGCGCACCCCCTTTCCTTCCCCCTTTCCGCCTGTTACCTTAGGTCTCCGGTAACAGACATCCCGTTCTACTCACTACATTCACATACAGCGTTAGGTAGGGATTAGGGACCCCTGAGGTCTTAGGATTGCACCCACACCGTTAGGGAGTTAGGTGTTAGGGTCCTAGGGATCAGAGTAGCTCTCTCTACTTAACGTTTTGTTGTGTGCAGTTGGCAGTTATTACAACCTCACAGTACCTCACCACACTCTACCCCGTTTAATATCCTCGCGATACACTTAACAGGAACACGTTGTAATAGCCGACAACTGTACAAGTGTAAATATTAAACGTTTTGTAAATAAAAATATAAATCCACTAAATTATTTAAATTTAACAGAAAATTATAATTTATTTATGCTAAAACGGTGAAAATATATAGTTCAGTATTTTTTTATTATTTTGCTGTATGGCATATTTGTCAAACTCATTTTACGAGCGAAAACAGAAAAAAATAGGTAAAAAAACTTTTTAAGTTAAACGGTTTTATGTTAAACATACATTGCAATGTTTAAGATAAATGTACTAAAAACCAAAAAATAATAAAATAGATACAGTCGTGGGAATTATAAACATATGCATAGACTAGACTAAAATAAAACCGTGGGGCACGTCAATTGTCTACAAATTATCGACTTAATGTGCCCCACGGTTTTATTCGACTTAATGTGCCCACGGAGCCCTTTCATTTGATACCCATATTGATGTGATTGATAAAACCTACGTTATCCGCCATTTTGTAGCGGCCGCCATCTTGAATTTCAATTTTTTATAGTATATTGTATTCTGCTTGTTGAGCCCTTTCATTTGATACCCATATTGATGGGATTAATAAAACATAAATTATCTGCCATTTTGTAGCGGCGGCCATCTTGAATTTATAATGATAATGAATAATGCTTGTTGAGCCCTTTCATTTGATACCCATATTGATAGGATTGATAAAACCTACGTTATCCGCAATTTTGTAGCGGCCGCCATCTTGGATTTCAATTTTTATAGTATACAATATACTATAAAAAATCAATTTTTATAGTATACAAGAATACAATATTCTGCTTGTTGAGCCCTTTCATTTGATACCCATATTGATGGGATTAATAAAACTTAAATTATCCGCCATTTTGTAGCGGCGGCCATCTTGAATTTATAATGATAATGAATAAACATAATTATTATTAATTAAAATTATTTTACTCATAGTTTTAAAATATGGCCGCCATTTTGAAAACGTCATACCTGCGTATCCAATAACTTTTGACCGTGTGGTGATCGGGTGAGAATAACACCACCCCATCTCTTTCCGTAGGTGTCGTAGGATCCGATTAAGGAAACACAAATGCGACCTGCCTCCTAGTAATCCATCTTAGGCAACGACACCTCAGTTTGTTTTGAATCAGAGGTGGCGTCCTATTTTCTCGTGCGGTGTGGTAGGCTCCGTAACCCTTCTACCGAAGTCCGACGCCAAACAGCTTGCTGAGTTCCGGCGATGCGTGGGAGTACCAGTGCCTTAATTGGAATTTTCTGGGTTAACTCGCTCCGTCGTCGACCTCATCTATGACCTTGCCCAAGATTGGGGTCAAGAATTAACCCATCTCATATAAAAAAACACACGAGAGCTTGTGTTCCGAAGATTTTTCGCAAAGATAACATATTAACAAACAACATACTTATTGGAAGTTGGTACTTGTCATAAGTTATTTTCATTACAGGAACCATAATAATTCTATACAGGATAGTTTCATTGCTGGAATCGTCTACTATTTTAATTACAGGAATTATAACAAAATAATACAGGAACAATGAATTGTAGCTTTAAAGCAATAAACACGAGTGCAACCGGTTTCGTAAAATCGACCACAAGATTGTGCTTTATTAAAAAAAATAGAAATCTAAATCAAGCAAGAACTTTATACAATACAAAAGCGATGAAATACAAGAACATTCAATTTCAATACATGAACGAGAAACTTCAATACAGGAACGATAAATTTCAATACAAGAACGATAAATTACAATACAAGAACAAGATACTTCAATACAGGAACGAGAAATTTCAATACAGGAACCATAATTCCAATATAAGAACGATAAATTTCAATACAAGAACGATAAATAATACAGGAACGATGGTGCGCTATTCTGGGTTCAGCGATTTACGACTATTTCAGAAATAAGCGCCGCATTTATGATCAGCCAATGTATTGAGCTTCGAAAATCATTTTTTTTAACGCATTAAAATAAGTGCTTGTTTTAATTTATTGTTTGTATATTAAGTGTTAATGATAAAATACCTATTCTTAACTTTTCTTTTTCTACAATATATTCGCTTAAAATTTATAACAAATGTCTTGTAAAATTATCCTTTAGTTTTTAAATTACCTGAGTAGGTAAGTAATTTAGTCTATCTTTGATATAGACCTCTTCTTTTACCGGAGGTACCGGAAGTACTTCCTTGCCCTTTATTTATACATATGTCTACGTCGTGCCCTCAAGACTTTATTTGACAAAACACATATATTTCCAACATTCCGATCAACAGCGCCATCTGTGACTGAGTAGCAGATTTAATGAAGGCTATTGTTTTTTTTTCAACTTTTTTAGGTTTTCGTAGCCGAAGGGTTAAAATAGGACCCTATTACTAAGACTCTGTTCTTCATCCATCCGTCTATCACCAGGCTGTATCTTATGAACCGTGACAGACAGTTGAAATTTTCACAGATGATGTATTTCTGTTGCCGCTATAACAACAAATAGCACAATATCAGTATTTTGTCGAAAGGCAAAACATATACTGAGGTACGACCTTTTTGTAACACTGTGGCACGTATATTCACTATCGAGTAATTCTATTTTAATATCCTTACTAATATAATATTATAAATGCGAAAGTCACTCTGTCTGTCTGTCTGTCCATCTTTTACGCCTTAACTACTGAACCGATTTTGATAAAATTTGGTACAGAGATAGATAGATAAGAACCACCTCGATCACGTGAGCTTTCAAAAAAAACCGCATCGAAATCGGTCCATTCGTTTAGGAGCTACGATGCCTCAGACAAACACACAAATACACAGACACACAAATACCCACGTTGAACTTATAACACCCCTCTTTTTTGTCGAGGGTAAAAACAAAGTACAAACTCATATACTTTTTTGGTAAATACATACGTAAAATTTTCAAATATTTGAGAAATATAGTGATTAATTTTAATTTAATACAGGAACTACAGATTTAATACAGGAACTACAGTTTCAATACAGGAACGGTCAGTTGTTTTCATTGCAGGAACAATAATAATTCAATACAGGAACGATGATTCATTTTGAGACAATTACTTTAATTTTAATACAGGAACTTTATTTCATCATAAACTGATTAAGTCCACACCTTCAAATTTTTAACACAAATGTGACCGGTGTTGATAAGTCAAAATCGTACCTAAAATGTGTCGGAACGATACATTTCAATACAGGAACCATAATTCCAATACAAGAACGATAAATATCAATACAAGAACGAAATACTTCAATACAGGAACGAGAAATTTCAATACAGGAACCATAATTCCAATATAAGAACGATATATTTCAATACAAGAACGATAAATTTTAATACAGGAACGATAGTGCGCTATTCTGGGTTCAGCGATTTTAGACTATTTCAGAAATAAGCGCCGCATTTATGATCAGCCAATGTTTTGAGCTTGGAAAATCTTTTTTTTTGACGCATTAAAATAAGTGCTTGTTTTAATTTATTGTTTGTATATTAAGTGTTAATGATAAAATACCTATTCTTAACTTTTCTTTTTCTATAATATATTCGCTTAAAATTTATAACAAATGTCTTGTAAAATTATCCTTTAGTTTTTAAATTACCTGAGTAGGTAAGTACTTTAGTCTATCTTTGATATAGACCTCTTCTTTTACCGGAGGTACCGGAAGTACTTCCTTGCCCTTTATTTATACATATGTCTACGTCGTGCCCTCAAGACTTTATTTGACAAAACACATATATTTCCAACATTCCGATCAACAGCGCCATCTGTGACTGAGTAGCAGATTTAATGAAGGCTATTGTTTTATTTTCAACTTTTTTAGGTTTTCGTAGCCGAAGGGTTAAAATGGGACCCTATTATTAAGACTGTTCTTCATCCATACGTCTATCACCAGGCTGTATGTTATGAACCGTGATAGACAGTTGAAATTTTCACAGATGATGTATTTCTGTTGCCGCTATAACAACAAATAGCACAATATCAGTATTTTGTCGAAAGGCAAAACATATACTGAGGTACGACCTTTTTGTAACACTGTGGCACGTATATTCACTATCGAGTAATTCTATTTTAATATCCTTACTAATATAATATTATAAATGCGAAAGTCACTCTGTCTGTCTGTCTGTCCATCTTTTACGCCTTAACTACTGAACCGATTTTGATAAAATTTGGTACAGAGATAGATAGATAAGAACCACCTCGATCACGTGAGCTTTCAAAAAAAACCGCATCGAAATCGGTCCATTCGTTTAGGAGCTACGATGCCTCAGACAAACACACAAATACACAGACACACAAATACCCACGTTGAACTTATAACACCCCTCTTTTTTGTCGAGGGTAAAAACAAAGTACAAACTCATATACTTTTTTGGTAAATACATACGTAAAATTTTCAAATATTTGAGAAATATAGTGATTAATTTTAATTTAATACAGGAACTACAGATTTAATACAGGAACTACAGTTTCAATACAGGAACGGTCAGTTGTTTTCATTGCAGGAACAATAATAATTCAATACAGGAACGATGATTCATTTTGAGACAATTACTTTAATTTTAATACATGAACTTTATTTCATCATAAACTGATTAAGTCCACACCTTCAAATTTTTAACACAAATGTGACCGGTGTTGATAAGTCAAAATCGTACCTAAAATTTGTCGGAAGTTGTGTCAAATTTTAAAATAAGAACAATTATCATCAAGACGGGAACAACACTAGAACGATGGAACACAAAAACTATGATTTCAATACAAGAACGATACATATTGAATTTTCTATACAAGAACGATACATATACAAGCCTGGCAGTGCGCTATTTTGCAATTGGCGATTTTCGACTAATACAGAAATAACCCATAAACATAGCGCATGTTTATGGGTTATCCACTATGCTGACATTAAAAACTCTTTTAGTTCATGACAAGTTTGTCTTAAAGTCTTTTTGAAAATTAATGTAGGTGTTACTTAATTGAAAAATATTCTTAACTTATCTTTTTCTAAAATACATTATCTTACAATGAAAATTAGATATTTCCAAGCTGGACCTGAGAGTGATTCCTTGGGAAAAGTTGTTCAGTTTCATGGAAAAATCACCTCCTATCACTTTGCCAACTAATTTTATGTTTAGTTGGAGAGGCACTCTAGAGATGCATAAATATCAAACTTTTTTTTATTGCGCACTAGCGCAACCTGTTGTAGAGTAGAACATAACACACATGGAGTTATTCTAGAATCGATGATAACTTTCAATGTTTTCAGTAACTGGAATGGAAAGTCTTTTCAAGACCTGCGTTTATTTCAAAGAGTTTATGCCATACATGTGTGACGTAATAACAGAAGAATAATTTATTTTAATGTAAAAATATTTGAAAATTTAAACACAAGAACCTTCTGACAGCAAACACAGATAAAGCAACTCACATTTGATGGAAGAGCACTTGGAGTTGGTAGATGGTTTCAATAGGAGCCATGCTATGTACATAATCATAAACAATCAGTATTCCAATGGAATTTAGATTTCAGTTACTTTTATTTTCAATACAAGAACACATTATTGATTGTTCGATATAGGAACTATATATGTTCCTGTATTCAATAAACAAATGAAATGTTATTTCCTTGCGATCTGCAACTACAGTGGAGTGAGATAACTACTATGATATTATTTAATTCATTACCGTCACACTTAACCTCCGAATCGTCGCATAAATAATAGAAACACGTATCGAAATTTGGTCCTATATGGAATATATTGTTCCTGTAATAAATATATCATTCCTGCATTGAATATTTAACTTATCGTTCTTGTATTAAAATGTGTTGCGAGTGTTTCTGTCTGTGGCATTATTTTTTTGAAGCTAAAGTAATCGAGATGTATCTTTATTTTATCAAAATTAGTTTAGCCGTTTAAAAGTTATAAGCGATTGAATGTCGGAGGTGATAAAAATTGTTTGATTTCTGAATTATTGTCTATGATCACAATCTAGATCAGGGGTTAAAGTAACCAGCTTATTACTAAAATTAAAAATTTTGTATCAGCCCCCACATTCGATTGCTTATAACTTTTAAACGGCTGAACAGATTTTCATGAAACATAAGCTAAGAACACTCGGGATAAAATTATCTATGACACAAAAAAAATTAAACGAAAATCGGTTTATCCGATTGGGAGCTACGATACCACAGACAGAGACACAAATACACAGACAGACACGTTAAACTTATAACACCCGTCTCTTTTTGCGTCGGGGGTTAAAATGACATTTTCGTTTGTGGTTATCTGCTAATACGCATTGCAGTCTTATCTAATTTGTGCGAACTGTTGTTGGGATTGAAGTCGGCGACTCATACGCTTTTAAGGTGGAAAATTATTAGTGAAAATAACTGAAAGTAGGTGAGAAACAATGTAAGTGCCTATTTAATTTGAGGGTTTCCTTCAATTTCCCTGGGGTTCCATCATCAGAATCTAACCTGGTTACAATGGGACCACCTCTAGAGTATAATCTTTCGAACAAAAAAAGAATTTTGAAAATCGGTCCATAAATGGCGGAGAAATCGGTGAACATACATAAAATAATAGTTTAATTATTAAAAAAACAAAATACCCGACTGCACACTAAAAAATATTATTATGTCTTTATCCCGTGGGACTTTTAGGATAAAATGTATCCTATGACACTCCCGTAATCAAGACAAATCTAACGATACCTCATACATCAAAATCCATCAAGCCGTTTAGGCTACAGGAGGTCACAAAGGAAAAGACATACATACATACTTACATACACTCGAAAAACATTACCCTCCTTCTTTGGCAGTCGGGTAAAAACGTAGAACCTCCTTCCTTTTTGGAACTCGGCTAAAAATTACATACTAGCTCAGTCTATTGTCGAGTAGCAGAACTTTAGTCAAAAAGTCAAACATATTGTGTGAACAAGTATGTCCCTCGCGTGGCTTTCATTATAATTTTAAAGAATTTAGCTCCCTACTTACAAGTGTACGAAGATCTTTTTAGATTAAAACTTTAATCTTAGTTAAGTTTTTATTCGAACCCGCTGCCATCTCTTACAGAGTAGCAGAACTTTATCTCATTAGTCGATTGTTAGGTAGGTATGTATTTACCTAGATATTGTTTAATTCTACTTCTCAACTTATTTTACACACGCCCTAGGTCCATCTTCAACACTTTGAATATTCCTTTTTATCTATAATCAATTTGTATCTGAGACGTGAAATGAAAACAAGCTCTCATTTCATAATTTAATGCATAATAAGTGAAGATTTTAAAACTATTATCCAGCCATTCTCTCCTTTTATCATTCTGTATACCTGTTTGGAAAGTAAAACCAATTGTTGAACAAAATAATGAAGGACATGAGATGCTTATGAAATCGAAGATATTGTGGCGGATTCCACCGCTCCGTAAAATGGAGCGACCAAATTCTGTGGCTGCTATTGGCCAGCCTGCGAGCGCCAATGTTTAAGCTTGCCAATGAACGACAAGTTTCTTACTTGGCCGTTCCTTTAAATAAGATGGAACTGTGTTATAGGAGACACAGTATGACATTGCGAACACGCAGCGCGGAACTAGAAGTTGTTACCTAGTTAATAGACACTTATGTACTTGTGAAAATACAGTAAAATAAACAGTTACTTATAAACTGAGGGATGTGTTAGATAATTTCCTAAACCTCCCCAAAATATGTTTAAGCGCCATCTTTTGAAAAAATAGAATACTAATTGACCAAAGGAATAATCTTGACAAAGTTTTTGTGTTTAATAGTAACCAAGTGCCTGATTAGATCTATCGATATCTTCATAGATGGAAATGTTAAAATGTGTCCTTTATCTGCTGAATTTGTTTTTCTTCTGGCTATATTTGGCGTGAAAATGCTAATTCTTGATTTCATATTTTAATTTTTTTTCTGCGTTCAGTATGTGTTTTGGTATTTGAAACTATAAAATACTTGTGGTTAATACATATTACTATTTACGAAAATATTTTCATAATATAAAGCGTCCAATCTCCAGAGATTTTCAGCTTTGAATTTCTAGACTTAGTGCCTGTTATTTTATAAAAAGCAATTAGGTACCTTATTGATAATTTGCAATTGCTCTGAAGACAACAAAACAGTAAATGTTTATCATGACCACCGCCTCAATGCTAGACGTTCGTCTTCTGAACCCGCTAATTGCTTAGTTACTGATAAGTATGTAATCAGGACTTAAATTATAAATTCATACTTTTCTTAGGATCCATGGATACTTTTCACGTACCTAACAGGTTCTAACCCGACTTGATCAAACTTTCAATAGGTACCTATTGTTGACCGTTACATTAGAAAAAATACTTGTTCTATTCCATTGTTAGTGTTTAACACTATCTGTTGCTTGGCGGAAATAAACCTAACCATTTCGTGAAATAATACTGTCATTACTGTGAAACATTTTGTGATTACTTTGAAATAAAACTTTGGATTTAATTGATTAATATCACCATACATAGAATTATTAAATTCCGACCATATTTTGTTGAATTGGTATTCCCTTAAACTAAATTTAGCGTAAAAATGCAAAATTACGATTTCAGATATTATTATTTTTTCTCCGTCCAGTCTGTTTTATGGTGTCTGAAACCATAAAATACCTATGGTTATTACATATTACTATTCACGTAAATATTCTTAAACTATAAAACATCCAATCTCCAGAGATAGTCAGCTTTGGAATTCTGGACATAGTGCCTGTCATTTTATAGAAAGCAATTACTTAATTGGAAACTTGCAATTGCTCTGAACAAACCAAAACAGAAAATGTTGATCATGACCACCGTCTCACTGCAAGACGTTGGTCTTCTGAGCCCGCTAATATCTTAATAGTACATTATGCTACAAGTGTGCTAAGTTGGATATTACATTAGAGGCGAGTTGGAGTTTAGAGCCCAAGCCGAGCCGAGCCGAGCCGATCTAATATTATAAAGAATTTTTATAATGAATTTTTTTAATGCTCCGAAACTACTGGACCGATTTGAAAAATTCTTTCACCATTAGAATCCTACATTATCCGGAATGAACATAGGGTAGATGATTTTCCCGAATGCCCGAGCGGAAAGCTAGTGATGAAATAAAGGTTTCATTGGCGCGGCGTAGATCAAAGCAAAAAAAAAAACGTAAAATGAATGTTAACTGCTACCACTGTAATACTGCGCCGCTACGGTACAAAGGTTTTTTGCCGAAAATAAAAGCACGAAGAGACATCCGCCGCGTAAAAGACGGATCGACGGACGAAATTAGTAGATTGTTAACCGAGGGTGGAAAGAATCAATTCCAGAGGTATTTATGCTATAGTCCGAGTAGGAATTGATTCTTTTACCCGTGTTAAACACTACTTACTTTTCATTTCGAATATGAGGAAAATAAAACTAGTTGTTTATCTAAACTATTTAATTATATTGATAATATATAGTAATATTAGTATCTAGTACCTATTTAATATTAATCGTCAAATTAGGACAGTTCGTGAAATTAAAAGTTACATTTTAAATATGGAACTCACCGCGTAATTGTTGCGGCTTATTCCGCTCAAAGAAGTTTGCGCAAAGTTCACACTGGCTGTTTAGAAACTCACGTGGCCGCAGCAATTTTTTTATTTATTTATTTTTACATAAAACTCTTCACGGCTTACAGCAGTTCTATTTTTAAAGTTCATTCCGACCCTTAGGTGGGAAGTAATTTGTATGAGTTTTTCCCTCCCTATGGAGGGAAGCAGCATTTTCCACCCAATAATCAGATCAAAATAACACTACTTTCCGAGTATGAGAAATGAAAAAACCTTTGCTACGTAACTTTTAAAGTTTATTTTACGTTGCTTTGACCGATCATGGACAAGGGTGGTAGGTATAGGTACCCTGAATCTGAAATGCTTGAAGGAAGAAAAATAAAGGTATAATCAAGTAGGTATGTAGTGATTTGGTTTAACGACTGTCGCCTGAGTCAAACAACAATCGGGACCGACGCGCGTGACGGCTTTGCGTGCCCTTGGAAGCACGGAAACGCTCAAGATGAATTGCCACTGTTCACCTATCAGGTTCCTTGCCTCGGTGAACGCTGCTAAACTTCAGATTGATTGGACTCTGGGTACTAAATGCCATGATTGAGGACATGCTAGATGTGTAGTGGAACATTACATGGTTACCGATCCCAAGACACAGTCGTAAGGCTGCGCACCTAGGATTTCCTCATTCAACCAGGACTTTGGGCATGACACACTTTATCCATTCACACTCATGCAGTATTAAACCAACTTATAAGCACACTGACTCACAAAACTACTCATACCTATTCTTATACTCACCTAAGTAATTATATACCCTTGCACCGCACATAACCGCGCACACCCCCACACACACACACACACACATATACACACTTGGCATACTCTTATTCCTGTTACTGTATTGTAAAATGTAGTTGCATTTTGTTATTTCTTTAATTTTAATTAGGTAGGAACGTTAAAACATTTTTTTTAATATTTACTTACCTTTGTCTTATAGTTGGCGTACCTACCTACAATGTATGTAATTTAATTATAAGAAGAGTGGCACAGGCGACGGGCTTAATGGGTGGCACCCGCCACTAGTTTTTAAGAACGCATTGTAGAGGAAATAAAGATTATTATGATGACATAATGTGCAAGGAGCCAGACGGGACGAGTAAGGGCGCCCACTGTTTCCAATTCATGTAGATCTTGACTAGCGTCGGTGGTCTAACGGCGAGTGGGTCGGACTCGTAAGCCAGAGTACCACCATGTACAGTCAAGAGCAGGTCACGCTTTACACTACCAGTTTAAGCTGAGCTCTGATTTATACTGCGCGCCATACAATGCAGGGCCGGTCCAAAGTCCAAAGTATCAAGCTTGACGCGCTCTTGAGTGTAGGTACCAATGACTCATTTTCTGAGTTATGTTATGTAGGTACATTAGTTGCACACTAACCGATGCTCTTACAGTGAGGGAAAACATCGTGAGGAAACCTGCACATTCAGACTGAATGTGTAACCATGATCCAATCCGGTCAGGTTCCCCTGTTAGCAGGGTCACGGAGGTCTCTCCACTGTAATGACTTGACCCGCCAAACCCTGGATCATGGTCAAGCGTACCCCGAATGAGAAATGGGACTAAGCGCTAGGAAAAAGAGAGAGTAGATCTTGATGGTTTCACAAATGGTTTTGTGATGGTTTTCACAGTAGGTAGGTAAGTAGGTAAGTACAAAGGCCAGCACATCAGGTTACCTGAATTCATTGAAAAACCGTTCTTATCGCAACAGCACAGAGTGCACGCATGGGTAACTTGATGTGCGGCTCTCTGTACTTACTTACTGATCTGTTTGAAGTCGGTGCCAAGCCAAATAGGTTTCAAAGGCTATACGTAGGTTAGGTACGTCCGCCCCCGTCAAAGGCGGATTATCCCTGAGGTAAAGGTTACTGAATAAAAAAATCACCTAAATTGAGAACCTCCTCCTTTGTTTTGAAGTCGGTTAAAAAGGTTACTAGAAAGAAATCGCTTGCAGCTATAAGGTCGCCTCATTTGCATTTTTAAGCTTTGTATAATTATTTTTGATTGTACACACGGCAGCATATCAGGTTATACATGTTGACCTCGACGTTGCCCTTATCTCTTTTCTTGTCTCGCTCGTAATAGCGGCGGCTTTCGTAATGCAAATGGGTAACCTGACATGCTGCTGGCTGTACAATAAAGTAGGTATATCGTATTGTCTATTGTATTGTAATCACCAACTACTAACTATGTATGTACTTACACAGAGGTAGGGAATCTGATGTGTGACAAGTGGCAATTTATCACGAGCGTTTCCGTGCTCTGGACGTTAAGCACGGATCCCGGCTGTTGTCGATTGACTACAGTCATTAAAACCAAGTTAGAGGCCACTGTGCGGTTTGAAAACTCTTACACCAGGGTTATACTAGTTCGCCACACAATTAACTAAGTATACCTACACGATAAGAAGAAGAAGAAGAACTACTAAATTATGCAATGAGACGATTCCTTTCTTTCGAAGTATTTTTTTTTAATATGACTGCTCTAGAAGTGGTTACCTAGGACGCTCTCCACGTTTAATTTGCATCGGGCCCCCGCACCGACTTCAAACAAATCAATAGGTAAATAAAACAGGTCGACAACTAACGGAGAAATCGGTGAAAATAAGTACCTACCTAAATGAAAAAAGCGGCCTATCAAACTTAGTTGGCTTGGCACCGACTTCAAACAGATCAGAAGAAATTTAATGTACTTTGTAGTACAAGCACATTAAATTATGTTGTCTTTATTTTTCGCTTTTTTGAAGTCGGTTTGATTTATTTTTTTGTGTAAATAATTAAAAGTACATGAGAATAACTGCGGGCACATACATACATACCTACGGGTCAAACTGAGAACCTCCTTTTTTTGAAGTCGGTTAAAATACCAAAACCTTCTTCTAAATGTAAAAAAATACTTTTCTGAAAACTGCATCAAAATTGGTTCTGCCAAACTTGAGATAATCACGGATAAACATACATACATACGAGTCAAACTGAGAACCTCCTTATTTTTTGAAGTCGGTTAAAAGCTTAAAATAGCTAAGAACCATTTCGATTATGTGAGCTTTCAAATAAAACAATCCGCATCGAAATCGGTCCATTCGTTTAGGAGCTTCGATGCCACAGACAAACACAGGAACAGACATCAAACTTATTATGCCCCTCTTTTTTGTCAGCGGTTAAAAACAGGACACATCAATGAATTACTGATTTATTACTATTTATGTTACCGGAAATGTATGAAATTTAGGAATTGTATACAATTCCTAGGAAATGTATAAAATATTGTTTCAAAGATTTTTTAATACACACATATCCTAGGATATGTGTACATTTCCTAGGAATTGTATAAAATTCCAAAATTGCTCTAGGAAATGTGTAAAACTAATGTTTTCTGTGAATAAAATTAATGAAACAACCAAACCCAAACTGAATAAGTGACGAATCTGTCTAAACCGTATTGTAGATTTGCTCACTCCATTTAATGTTCGAAAATGTGACAGTTTAGGAAATTTTTCACTGTCTATTGACCACATGCGACAACTGCTTAACCCAAACACAGTCATTTCTGGCACTTCGCCGGCCGCTGCCGCGGCACGCTCGCTTCGCTCGCTCGACTGGTGCGTCACTGGGGGTCGCAGTTCTAACCTAAGCTAACCCAACCAACCTTTAGCGGGTTGGTGGGGTTAGGCTACTAACAAACCTACTTGTCGCAGTTCCATCTATCACAATCGAACAAAGAAGTCGAATGACTTACTTATACATTTCTGATTGTTATTTTTTTATTATTTATTAATGAAGGGTTCGCTCTTGACCACAATCTAGCCCAAGGGCAAATATGCGGTCGAGGATGTAGCAAGCTCACCCAGAAGAAGCCTTATTTACGAAATGTATAGATTACCTAGGAAATGTATCAAATATAATTCATTTCACACATTTCCGGGCCATTTTAGGAACTGTATACATTTCCTAGGAATTGTATACAATGACGGATTTCACACATTTCCGGTAAAATTTACACCAACAAACACAATGCTCTGTAATTTTAGCAAAAAAGTCATAACTTAGCATATTTGGTGACCTTGAAATTAGTTGGCGAAAATGAAGGTTAAGAATCAGATCACAAAACTGAACAACTTTCTCACAGAAACAGGTCGAAATTTAAAAAAAAATGCCTCTACAGGGCTTTAGGTATCTCTCTTTCAACCTCTCGGGTGGTTAATCAATCCATGAAACTGAACAACTTCCCCAAGGAACATAGGTCAAACTACGAAAAAAAAATTTATCTCCCACACAAAATGCGCTATAGGCTGACGAAGTTTGTATGGGAACTCAAATTTTTTTTCGTATTTTGACCTATGTTTCTTGGGAAAGTTGTTCAGTTGATTAACCACCCGAGAGGTAGAAAGAGAGATACCTAAAGCCCGGTATAAAAGTTCAGCGATCAGCTGATCGACTTAAAATGATAATTTGTTCGTTTTCTTTTGAGAATTTTATATAAGTCTTTTGGAGAAAGTTGTTCACTTCCATGGGTAGAATCACCTCCTAAAGTTTCACCAACTAATTTTATGATAATGATGATGATGATGATGTAATCCTGTTATCCCTCACCTGCCACGAACATAGGGCTGGCAAAAAGGATTTCCAATCTTCTCGGTTTAGTGCAGCGGCTTCTATGTCCTTCCAGCCGAGACCAGTTGATGCAGCCTCTTTATTAACTGACCGTCTCCAGGTGGTACGAGGACGGCCCGGCTTTCTTGTGCCACAAGCTTACCATTAGGCTATATTTTTTTAACAATAATCCCCTTGCCAGTTAGTTTTTGTTCAGTTAACTAATTTGAAGTCACCCCATATTATGTCCTAACCGTGCTGGAACGCTGGTTCACTGTCAGAATCCCGAGGCCAGCCTCCAATAGACCATTAAACAGTAGATCTCAGCAAGTTTGTCTCCATGTTTCTATTAACTGCAGGAGCCTAAAAATAAAAATTTATATAAAATTAAAGGATATCGGTACACTTACACACATGTCAAACTTGTAACACCCCTTATCCTTACTAAAATACTAATTATACTTATTACTAATTTACTAATATACTTATTAATTATATATTATCTATCTATACATATTATAAAGAGCATCAAATAGCCTCCGAAACTACTGGACCGATTTGAATAATTATTTCACCATTAGAATCCTACATTATCTGGGATGGACATAGGGTACATGATTTTCCTGAATTCCCACGGGAACGAAGTTCCGCGGAGACACTCTCCGTCGGCTGTAACTTCTGCTAGACGCTTTACTTACAGCTCACAAGTAAATTATGCGATTGTACAGAGGCCAGCGCATCAGGTTACTCCATTTTCTTTGCAAAACCGCTCTTATCGCAACAGCAGAGTGCACATGTGTGGTAACCTAAGTTTCGGCAGTCCATACCTACAATCTGAGCCATGATTTTTTATATGATGTTGTATAACAATACACCCAGCACCCAGACTGAGTGAGTGAGTAATTTTTGGAAGTACCTTTAGAACCTGGTAGCTGAAAATTGGTCGTCTGCCCAGGCTAGCAGGTATTCATACATTAATAGTACCTACATATTAAAAGAGCAGATATTGAGATCAAAACAAAATAATTTATTTGTGAAAATGGGTATAGTTTAGATCTAGTCAGGGATATAATAGGTCTTTACCTATGAAATTGCCATTTTTCATACAATATTTTTGGAAAACTGAATTTTCCATACTAACGTTTTTGGATTTTTCTCGGGAATGCGAAATCCAAATTTAGCAAAATTTTGTGGGAAGCTTTGGACAACATTAAGTTAATTTTCATCATACTTACTTTATTGAAAGTTGTAAGACTGTAACAACGGTACAGCAAAAATAAGCAATGAAACGGGCAACGGATGAAACGAGCTGTATTTGAGCTTCTTTTTCAGCAAATAAATCTAAAGTAAATATGTATTAATTTGACTCAATATCTCCGTGATATGGCCAAGGTTGTAAATAAAAAACTATTTTAGTAAGTAATAGCTGTTCAATCAAATAAATTATGATTAAAATAAAGGTTGAGAAAAAATCGGCAATTTCATAGGTAAAGACCTATTATAAATAAAATATGACCAAAAGGAAAACAGAAAATTATATAAGTACCTACCTAAAATTCACAATAACAATTCAGAAAAATATCACTCAGCTTGTAATTAACATTTCCTAGTTAACAAAAGATACAGTCGAAAACAGCAAAAATTTCGAAAATTTGCTAAGTCCCGTGGGCTGCCCCTTTTCCGACACGCCGACAAAGTAGGTCGGCGTGTCGGAAAAGGGGCAGCCCACGGGACTTAATGATCTGGAGCAATTTAATCTGCAAAAGGAACCTACGTTTCAAGCAGTTGGGAGCCCCCAGTCACTTCGAATCTGGGGCGAAGAGCAAAACGGTGACAAGGTAGGTTTAAGTACCTACACCTACTTTGTCGGCGTGTCGGAAAAGGGGCAGCCCACGGGACTTAATGATCTGGAGCAATTTAATCTGCAAAAGGAACCTACGTTTCAAGCAGTTGGGAGCCCCCAGTCACTTCGAATCTGGGGCGAAGAGCAAAACGGTGACAAGGTAGGTTTAATACCTACACCTACTTTGTCGGCACGCCGACCCATTTACCACACAGAATACTATTACTATTCAAGTAAGTACTCAGTGCAAAATTAAAACTACAAACTTATTGTTCAAAACGAAAAAAACCGACGAGGCTATTTCTACTGACCTTTATTTTTTTTAATTTAGTATTGGCAAAGGATTACATGAATGTACAGCCACTCTTTTTTTATATTTAACACTGGCAAAGGAGTAATTAATTATACAGCCATTTGTTAGGGTTCCGTATCCAAAGGGTGTATAAAGGGTGAGTTCGTCCGTTCATCTGTCACCACTCACCAGGCTATATCTTATGAACTGATATAGCTAGACAGTTAAAATTTTCACAAATGATATATTTCTGTTATCGCTATAACAACAAAAAGCCAAATGCGAGTCGGACTCTGGCTCCCATACAAAACTTTGCATTTTTTCAACCAAAATACTCCCGAAGAATTATTGATTGCCTTTGGTGTTGGGTAAAGTTTCAGGCATTCTATTCTATTCATAAAAATGCACTTTATGAATAGGCATATCTATTCTTAAACTGGTAGCTAATCCAACACAATGCATGAATATGCCCATTTTCCATGCCTTTTACGGATGCTACACTGTGTCTAGCCGACGACGACGCGGTATCGGCATGGCAGTGGCAAGAAGACTGCTTTCGACACCCAGAAAGCTTTTCTAGAAGTTTATAGTTTAAGCTTGAAGCGCTCGTAACCCAGCGGCTCTCGCTAATCTCAACCGATCAGTGAGGTTAAGGGACGCACACAGAAGCAGGGAACCTGATGGGTGACCAAAAGAGGCAATTTATCACGAGCGTTTCCGTGCTTCGGAGGGCACGTTAAGCTGTCGGTCCTGGCTGTTGTCGATTGACTACAGTCGTTAAAACCAAGTCAGAGGCCATTGTGCGGTTTGAAAACTCTGACACCAGGGTTAGCCAAGTTCGTGTCATTCTTGAATATACCTACACGATAAGAAAAAGAAGATAGTTTAAGCTTTTGAAAAGCTCCAGCGATATCAGCTCGGAATCAATACCCATGTTGGAACAATTTGTTCTTTTAATAACAGACAACAGCACGTCAGGTTACCATTTTCAATACGAATGTCGTCGCTATTACGTCCGAGATAAGGGCGACGTCAAGGACAACATGTATAGCCAGATGTGCTGCCGTGTCTACGACAGAATGAGTGAAATAGAAGATAGCCTTCCACGTTGAACTGGGAGTGCAAGTTAAACTTAAAAGTACCATCTGCCAACTCTTCCCGGGCATATTACAAAAGTCAGTAAGTAGGACGCGAAGGTTTTGTTGTATTATAGGTTTATAGGCGAGAGTCTGAAAACCTCTCACCTTTATTACATCATTGGTTCATCTAATAACCCTCAAAATTGTATGTCAAACGTGGCATCAAGTGGTTCTAAGACCCCTAATGCACTGCTTACCCCGATGGGTATTAAAGGCGTGAGCTTATGTATGTATGTATGAAGGGTAGAAGATACCCTCCGATGCTTTTAGTTCTCAAACCAAATCATTTTCTTTCAGCAATCAGTAAGTACTATTCAGTATCTAGTCATCTAGACAACCTCTAAAATGGAAAAAAAAACCTTTTGACTAAACTACTGAACCGATTTTGATGATTAGGGTGGCATTAGAAAGCAGATGATGTGTAGATTTGTTTTTTTATGTCACTTCCTTACACCCTCCCAATTGGATTCCTAAAAAGAAATTAGAACGGAATAAACATCATCGATGTTGTCATTTGACCTCTAAAATACGATAAGGGTCGAATCCAGCTGGCTTCCACATCTTAAAATACTCATTGTTGTATCCTCATGTGTCGTCTAAGAATATCTATATTTTTCAAATTGCCGCCCCGCTTAATCAGCAGTAGGTATCAGTAGAACCAGCAGTAGGTATTAGTAGAAATAGCCAAAACAAACAAGATTGCGGCCAATTTTAAAGATTTCTACAATCATTCGGGACAAAGACCGAGACGCTGTTATAGTAATTTAATTAGTTTTTGTTTCGTTTTACTCGTCACTAATAACAACCGAAAAAACACATCTGTCAACTCTGTTATTTGGCGCTATGTAAAACTATAGAGTGAGACAAAAAATCATTTTTTGTATGGACTTATCTTTGGTCTCTTTCTTTTTTAATGACTGTACGCTTTTCGTGTGAAAAAAGCGGACCGTGGGAGGTCAGTGAAAATAGTATCAGCCGAAAAAAACTTGACATGAAATGAAGTTTGTGCAGTGTTGCCAACCCAATTTACAAAAAGGCACTAAGCCAACAGCGATAAAGCACTAGTTTCTGTATTTAGTGTCAAAAAGGGCGCTAAACGTAAAAAAAAAACATCAAAAAAAATTATTCAATGAAATTTGATTCCGAGTCGTCATGGCTGCTATTCAATGAAATTTGATTCGGACTGTCAGTTGAGCGTCGATTCGGTGCGGTCGTAATTTCTTAGGAAAAACAAATTTTTCCTGTTTTATAGTGTTTTTTTAGTGTTCAGAGTTTGTTTTTTGTGTTTGGTGACGCTTTTGGTGACGGTTTTAACTCTGGGTAAGTGTTTTCTGTTGTGATCGTGTCCATTAGTTTATGTTATTTGCGTAACTAACCTTGTTATGTACCGCTAGCCGGCGTCCTCGTGATGAGTGAGGGCGCTGGTATGTATGACCCTGGAGGAGGTAAACCTCCTCCAGAGTCCACAACGTCAGCCCGGAGTTTTTCATTAAAAGAACATGTTGAATTTGAGGAAAAATTGAAGCTCTGGCAAAATGCGGGGAAAGAAGTGAGAAAGAATAATAATAGGTCTCGGCCTCCTGCTAAAAAAAACAAGCAAACAGAACAGGTTCGATCTAGGTCCTCATCTCCTTTGCGTCAACATGACCCTCTGACCCGTCAATCCTTTTCTTCTGAAGCTGAGCTGCCACCTGGGCAAAAGACGCCCGACAATTTTTTTTCTACCCCCGGTTTAAATTTATCACTATCAGACTCTCTTTTACCCCCTGGACAAGACCTACAAAGACAGATGACCCCTCCTGTTCATCTAATAACTGACCCTCCATCTCAACAATCCCAAACTCAGTCTCAAGAGCCACCACTCACCCCTTTTATGAGTAGGCAGAAGTATACTCTCGCTGACAAGGGACCTTTTCTAGTACATGTGCAGAAGGAGGAGGCTTCTACGAATGCTGGCACTACTCTGCAACCTGTCTCGTTTGGATTGTTCCTCCAAAAGCGTTCGAGGGAATTTCCAAACATTTTAGAGGGTAGTATTAAGAAAATTGGACGTAATCGTATATCAGTTAGCTTTCATTCTAGTGTAGATGCCAATGCGTTTATGGAATCACCCACTTTATCTGCCAACAAATACAGAGCATTTATACCCTCCTATAATGTCACCCGGCTTGGCTTGATTCGAGGTGTACCTTCCGAGTGGACCCCAGAGGAAGTTCTTGCTAATTTAAAGGTCCCGGTGGGTTCCGGTGGTGCCCAACCGATCAAAGTAAGACGACTTAATTATAAAAGTGCTCGAACAGATGGTGGTTACTCCTGGCAGCCATCAGAAACGGTCCTAGTTACTTTTGATGGACAACAGCTCCCAAAAAGGGTTTTCGCCTGCTATAATTCTTTACCAGTTGAGATTTATTCTTTGCCTACGATCCAGTGCTACAGATGTTGTAGGTATGGTCACACAAAAGAGAAGTGTAGGTCACAGCCTAGATGTTTCCGCTGTGGTGAAGCCCATACGGGTGATTTATGTACATCGACTCCCTCTGAGGCTGTTTGCTGTCTCTGCCCACCAAATTTAGCAAAGGGCCACTTTGCTAACAGTAAAGCATGCCCGGAATTTGAAAGACAGACACGCATTAAGAAATCTATGACCGAGGAAAACATTTCTTATATGGAAGCTTCCAAGCTACATGCGAAAACCACAAAAAAATCGTATGCTTCTGTTGCATCATCTGCATCCCCCATTCCTCAAGCTTCCACCTCACACCGCAAGACAGTTTTATTAAAGCCCCGTTCCCCACCTCCCTTGTCAAAAGGTTATGACCAAGCAGCCCATAGAGATGTTATTAATGATCCAATCATCAATTCTATTGGCAATGCTTTCCCAAAGGATCTTCCTCCACAAGCAGAAAAATTAATAACTGATCTGATAAATAGCCTAACAATGATCATTAAGATTTTTTCCCCATCAAGTTCATCTCTGTTGTCCCACGCTGCCCCCTCTACTTCTACTCTTCTTTCTCAAATTTTTAATAATAATGGATCAAACGATCTTACAGTGGAACTGCCAGAGTATTAACACCAAAAAATCCGATATCTCCTTCCTTGTAAATAAGTTTAACCCCTTTTTACTAGCTATTTCTGAAACTTGGCTTAAGCCTGGCTCTAACTACAAAATCCCAGGATTTACCTCTTTACTTCACTGCCGGGCTGATGGATATGCTGGATGTGCCCTTTTTGTTAGGAATCATCTTGCCTGGAGCCCTGTAACCATTCGCTCATCCTTAGACGATTTTCATGCTACAGCGGCCTCCGTGAAAGGCATGACATTTCTATCTGTCTATATCCCAAAACCATCCAATGCCATTTTAATTGAACTAGGACACATTATAGAAAACCTCCCTAAACCTGTAATAATTTTAGGTGATTTTAATGTACATCATTCGGTTTGGGGATGCGAGAGAACTGACTCTTTAGGGGATTTATTCCTGGAAAACATACTAGATAAGCACAATCTCTGCATCTTAAATTCGGGTTCCCCAACTTATCGAACGCGACCCAATGAGGCGGTTAGTGCCGTAGATCTTTCCCTTTGCTCACCTAGTCTAGCGTCACTGTTAGTTTGGGAAACTCTTAACAGCACTTATGGAAGTAGGCACTTTCCCATACTAATTAAATTTCCCTTCTTATCTTTACCTAAAGTACCGATCCCAAAGCCCTTATTAAAATTTAACATTTCTGATATCTCCGATAAGGTGTGGATTAAATATAAAAAACTCCTAGAGACAAAAGTGTCCTCTTTTCCCCCTGTTTCCCCTCTTACTATTCAAGACTGTGCTGATTCTGTTTTGATGGGTGTTTCGTCTGTAGCAGATGAAACCTTCCCTTTAAAGAATACAGCAACAGGAAAACTTCCTTCTCCCCCTTGGTGGGATAAGGAATGTACAGAGGCAGTTAAGAATAGGAAAAAAGCTGAATTGAATTACTCCTTGGATATGTCCACTCCGAATCATTCAGCTTTAATGGACACTATTCACAAAACAAAATCCCTCCTTCATGAAAAAAAACTTAATGGCTGGAAGTCCTTCTGCAGGGCACTGAGCCCCTCTTCTCCTGATACCCTATTATGGCATAATATAAGAAGGTTCAGGGGATCTTTTAAGGTCCCATCTGGGAGTCACCCCACTTCCTCTGAGTGGGCTGATTCCTTTATGGATCGAATTGCTCCTAGTTATTCTCTCACTTGTTCAGAATTGCCTAATCATACCGTATTACAATCCTACCATCCCCTAGATCAACCTTTTTCCATGATAGAACTTGAAAATGTTCTCTGTTCTGTCACAGATTCATCTCCGGGAATGGACTGAATTCCCTACTCTTTCATCGTTAATGCTGGAGAATCCTTCAAACTATATTTCCTAACTCTTCTCAACTGTATCCTTATGACAAGTAATCCTCCATGTAACTGGAAATCCCAGCTAATAATCCCAATCCTTAAACCTTCCAAGCATCCTTCTGATCCAGCTTCCTATCACCCTATTGCTCTGTCCTCAATATTTCTTAAACTATTAGAACATTTAGTGAAAAACCGTCTGGATTGGTATGTTGAGAGTCAGGGGCTCTTGGCTGAGTCACAGTATGGTTTCAGGAAGGGTAAAAGCACTATAGACAGCTTAAGCATCTTGACCTCTGATATCAGATTGGCCTTTACTCGTGGGAAATCAGTGGTTGCGGCCTTTCTGGACATACAGGCGGCATATGACAGTGTTCAGCTTCCCATCCTCAGGAAGAAACTTCAAGAGCTGAGGATCCCGGATAGGCTGACCGCTCTTGTGTGCGGCTTGATGTCGGAAAGACAGATCATTTTCCGTGGTAGAGACGATCAGATTAAACCCTCAAGAATTGTGTGGCGCGGTCTACCCCAGGGCTCTGTTTTGAGCCCCCTACTCTACAACATATATACGTACGATATCGAGTCGGCTATTGGTGATTGTCAGATTTTGCAATATGCGGATGACATTTTAATATATAACTCCAATTACAATATAGAACTTGCCGCTGAAACGGTATCCTCCACTCTTTCCCGATTGGACAACTGGCTTTCAGACAATGGTCTTAACCTTTCCCCTACAAAAAGCTGTATTGTTAACTTTTCTAGAAAAAGATCTATCCCTGATTTTACCATCTCTATCAATAATATACTTATCCCAATCAAATCTCACTATAAATTCCTGGGAGTTATTTTGGACTCCAAGCTTGATGGGTCCTTACATTTTGACTATATAGTCAAGAAATGTGAAAAAGGCTTGAATGTTTTGAGATGTCTATCGGGAGTTTGGTGGGGTGCCCATCCAACTTCATTGAGGTTACTTTACAATGCTACCATTCGAAGCATCCTGGATTATGGGTCCTTCTTACTTGTTCCTGGGAATAAGGCGGGATTGAAGAAACTTGACCTCATCCAGTATAAAGCTCTTAGACTCGTATCAGGGGCAATGAGGTCTAGCCCCACAAATGCTCTACAGGTAGAGTGTGCAGACCCTCCCCTACATCTGAGAAGACAGTTTTTGGCTGATAGTTATTTTTACCGTACTCTGCAATACTCCTATCACCCAATCCTTGATAGACTCTTACAATTAAAATCTTCCCCCTGTTGGCTTTCCAAGGGCCCGCCATGTTTGGTTAAAAGTCTAACTAAATTTCAATCTCTTAAGGATCCGGTCTTTCACACCCCTAAAATCCCTTTGTATGAATATAGTTTTCAAATTTTGATCTATGTTCCACGTGTGATTCTGGACTTTGGTGTTTGTCGAGGGGATGCGCAGGCTGATGAATACCTGAGGCAGATTTTGGGTCTGGAGTGGCGCGGCTGGAATACAATTTTCTCAGATGCTTCCAAACTATCAACGGTTGGATGTGTTGGGGTAGGCATCTACCATCAACAATATAATATTGTACAAAAAGTGAAATGCCCCCCGGAAACATCTTCTTATACAGGCGAATGTATTGGCATACTGGAGAGTGTCAAATATATTTTGCTCTTCAAACTGAAGCATACCATTATTTTTTCCGATTCTCGTAGCTGTCTTCAGGCCCTTACTTCCAACCCTTTTTCTCTTAGAATGCACAATCCCATTATATATCAGATTAAAAAAAATCTTTTTCAGTGTAAAGAAAAAGGATTTGAAGTCGTATTGGCATGGATCCCAGGTCATACAGGAGTGAGTGGCAATGAAAGGGCTGACCAGTTAGCTAAGAAGGCTGTCGTATGTGGGGATAAAGTCCCTTTCAAAAACTATTGTCACGATCTAATTGCTCTTTCTTTATCTCGCTTAATGTCTTCTTGGTCCTCTTCTTGGTCAATGTCAAGTAAAAATCGTGGAAGAACATATGCTCTTGTCAATCCAGAAGTTAAAAGGAAACCGTGGTTTGTTAAACTATTTTTACCGAAACAAGTTACTTCAACTCTGATTAGAATGAGGCTTGGTCATTGTTGCACCCCAGTCCACCTGAAGAGAATTCGGGTCCGTGATTCCTCGCTATGTGAATGCGGACTGGATGATGGGGACCTAAATCATATTTTCCTTGCTTGTTCTCAGCGTGATAATACTTCTTTATACTGTGACCTTGTGCGACTTAAGGTACCTCTCCCCACCCACATGTTGCTACTGCTGCAATTTCAAGATCCGGACGTTTTTGTGGCCTTGGCCTACTTTTGCCGTTTAAATCAAATAAAATTATAATTTTAAATACTCATTTTTATTGATTTTCTTGTAGTAGATAGATTTCTAACCAAAGTAGTTGTGTTATGTCTTACTAACATTTTTATTGGTGTGCTGTTCTTTATTTCTTTTTCAGAAAACAATACTCTGATACTGGAAGAACCTACTGCTTCGCTCCTTCGATTATTTACCTACTATATTGACGTGACACTGGCAGAAATGTCCAAACGGACGATTGCCAAATAAAAAAAAATATATATTAAAAAAAAAAATTGATTCCGAGTCGTCATGGCTGCTGTCGGAGTTGATTGCAGTGGCTGTAACACTAGCTAGATTGTGAAGTTGATGGACCCGGTTTCGATTGCTGTAATTTTTATAATTCAGTTATTCACACAATACAAGAAATTATCCCGATATTGCAGGCCCGCCCCGCCCTGCAATCTTAATTCTTCTCTCTCATTTTAAAACTTATTAGTTTGACCGAGACAAAAGAATAGAAAAAACGTGAATTCCTTAGGTTTAAGGGATTTCCCCTAGAAAAGAAACCGTAGTACGGACATCTTTGTCACTCTTAACTATAATTACATAAAGCTATCATGCTCACACCACATCCCAACATTTGTTTATAAAAATTGTAGAAATCGGGTACACACTCATGCGCATTTTTTTAAAATAAATGAATATACTAGTAATTTTATTAGATACCTATTGTATTTAGCACTAAGTTCTTAAAAAGCACCAGATTGGGCACTAGGAACAAAAATCGAATTTTAGGCACTAATACATGAAAAAAAGCACTAGATCTAGTGCCGAAAGCACTAAGTTGGCAACACTGAGTTTGTGCGACGAGGCTATTTCTACTGACCTTTTTTTTAATTTTAGTATTGGCAAAGGATTACATGAATGTACAGCCACTCTTTTTTTTATATTTAACACTGGCAAAGGAGTAATTAATTATACAGCCACTTGTTAGGGTTCCGTATCCAAAGGGTGTATAAAGGGTGAGTTCGTCCGTTCGTCTGTCACCACTCACCAGGCTATATCTTATGAACTGATATAGCTAGACAGTTAAAATTTTCACAAATGATATATTTCTGTTATCGCTATAACAACAAAAAGCCAAATGCGAGTCGGACTCTGGCTCCCATACAAAACTTTGCATTTTTTCAACCAAAATACTCCCGAAGAATTATTGATTGCCTTTGGTGTTGGGTAAAGTTTCAGGCATTCTATTCTATTCATAAAAATGCACTTTATGAATAGGCATACCTATTCTTAAACTGGTAGCTAATCCAACACAATGCATGAATATGCCCATTTTCCATGCCTTTTACGGATGCTACACTGTGTCTAGCCGACGACGCGGTATCGGCATGGCAGGGGCAAGAAGACTGCTTTCGACACCCAGAAAGCTTTTCTAGACGTTTATAGTTTAAGCTTGAAGCGCTCGTAACCCAGCGGCTCTCTCTAATCTCAACCGATCAGTGAGGTTAAGGGACGCACACAGAAGCAGGGAACCTGATGGGTGACCAAAAGAGGCAATTTATCACGAGCGTTTCCGTGCTTCGGAGGGCACGTTAAGCTGTCGGTCCTGGCTGTTGTCGATTGACTACAGTCGTTAAAACCAAGTCAGAGGCCATTGTGCGGTTTGAAAACTCTGACACCAGGGTTAGCCAAGTTCGTCTCATTCTTGAATATACCTACACGATAAGAAGAAGAAGATAGTTTAAGCTTTTGAAAAGCTCCAGCGATATCAGCTCGGAATCAATACCAGTGTTGGAACAATTTGTTATTTTAATGACAGACAACAGTACGTCAGGTTACCCATTTTCAATACGAATGTCGTCGCTATTACGACCGAGATAAGGGCGACGTCAAGTCAAGGACAACATGTATAGCCAGATGTGCTGCCGTGTCTACGACAGAATGAGTGAAATAGAAGATAGCCTTCCACGTTGAACTGGGAGTGCAAGTTAAACTTAAAAAGTACCAGCTGCCAACTCTTCCCGGGCATACTACAAAAGTCAGTAAGTAGGACGCGAAGGTTTTGTTGTATTATAGGTTTATAGGCGAAAGTCTGAAAACCTCTCACCTTTATACATCATTGGTTCATCTAATAACCCTCAAAATTGTATGTCGAACGTGGCATCAAGTGGTTCTAAGACCCCTAATGCACTGCTTACCGCTTATGTATGAAGGGTAGAAGATACTCTCCGATGCTTTTAGTTCTCAAACCAAATCATTTTCTTTCAGCAATCAGTAAGTACTATTCAGTACCTAGTGATCTAGCTAGACAACCTCTAAAATGGAAAAAAAAACTTTTGACTAAACTACTGAACCGATTTTGATGATTAGGGTGTCATTAGAAAGCAGATGATGTGAAGATTTGTTTTTTATGTCACTTCCTTATACCCTCCCAATTGGATTCCTAAAAAGACATTAGAACGGAATAAACATCATCGATGTTGTCATTTGACCTCTAAAATACGATAAGGGTCGGATCCAGCTGGCTTCCACATCTTAAAATACTCATTTTTGTATCCTCATGTGTCCTCTAAGAATATCTATATTTTTCAAATTGCCGCCCCGCTTAATCAGCAGTAGGTATCAGTAGAACCAGCAGTAGGTATTAGTAGAAATAGCCAAAACAAACAAGATTGCGGCCAATTTTAAAGATTTCTACAATCATTCATGACAAAGACCGAGACGTTGTTATAGTAATTTAATTAGTTTTTGTTTCGTTTTACTCGTCACTAATAACAACCGAAAAAACACATCTGTCAACTCTGTTATTTGGCGCTATGTAAAACTATAGAGTGAGACAAAAAATCATTTTTTGTATGGACTTATCTTTGGTCTCTTTCTTTTTTAATGACTGACCGCTTTTCGTGTGAAAAAAACGGACCGTGGGAGGTCAGTGAAAATAGTATCCGCCAAGTTTCTGAGTCAACATGAAGTTTTTTTTTTTTTGATAGTTAGCGAAGCAGTGTTGCCAACCCAATTTTCGAAAAGGCACTAAACCAAACCAACAGCGATAAAGCACTAGTTTGTGTATTTAGTGTCAAAAAGGGCGCTAAACGTAAAAAAATAAAAAAAAAATCTTTAATGAAATGTGATTCCGAGTCGTCATGGCTGCTGTCGGAGTTGATTGCAGTGGCTGTAATACTAGCTAGATTGTGAAGTTGATGGACCTGGTTTCGATTGCTGTAATTTATATCAGTTATTCACACAATACAAGAAATTATCCCGATATTGTCACAAATATTCTGCCCGCCCCGCCCAGCAATCTTAATTCTTCTCTCTCTTTTTAAAACTTATTAGTTTGACCGAGACAAAAGTATAGAAAAAACATGATTTCCTTAGGTTTAAGGGATTTCCCCAAGAAAAGAAACCGTAGTACGGACATCTTTGTTACCCTTAACTATAATCACATAAAGCATCATGCTCACACCACATCCCAAATTTGTTTATGGAAATTGTAGAAATCGGGTACACACTCATGCACATTTTTTTAAATAAATGAATATACAAGTAATTTTATTAGATACCTATTGTATTTAGCACTAAGTTCTTAAAAGCACTAGATTGGGCACTAGGAACTAAAATCGAATTTTAGGCACTAATACATGACAAAAAGCACTAGATCTAGTGCCGAAAGCACTAAGGTGGCAACACTGAGCGAAAGGCGCACGCGGGGCATGGCGAGGAGGGCGCGGGCGGGGAAACGGGTGCGTTCCGATTTGTCAGTATGGATGCGTTCATTCCATTCCATTCTAACTATGTTCTAACTACCGCCTTAAGATGGTGTATTTTAATTTTTTAACCCCCGACAAAAAAAAGGCTATTATAAGTTTGACGAATGGATGTGTGTTTCTTTAAAAGTTAACGATAAATTGCAGGGGTGATTTTTTTTTTAATTTTAGAGTAATACTTATCTTTAAAGTTCGAGTGAATAGGCATTTTCTGGGTGAGCTCGCTTTCATCCTCGACCGCATCTTCGCCCTTGTGCTAGATTGTGGTCACGAGCAATTCCATTATTAATAATAATTTAAAAAAAATACTTAACTAAATAAATGAAATATGGTTTTCTATAAGTACAGTGCTTTAGATAAATCTCTTTCAACCTCACGGGTGCTAAATCAGTCCATGAAACTGAACAACTTCCCTAAAAAACATACCTACGTCACAATACGAAAAAAAAATTTGATCTCCCATACAAAATGCGCCAGGTATATGCTGATGAAGTTTGTATTTTTTTTTCGTATTTTGACCTATTATTGGGGGAAAGTTGTTCAGTTTCATAGACTACCTAATTTACCACCCGAGAGGTTGAAGGAGATTTACCTAAAGCCCTGTATATTGCATTAATATTGAAAAGAGGTTTTTTTTTTTCCTCTATCAGGTTACCCATTTGCACTACCAAAGCCGGCGCCGCTATGACGAACGAGATAAGGGCGACATGTATAGCCTGATGTGTTGCCGTGTGTACATTCACAACGTTAAGTAGCTCAGCCATTTTAGCTCTTACTAGATTTCCTTAATCAGAATGTACACACGGCAGCATATCAGTATAATCATGTATATTCATCTTGATATCGCTCTTTCGTCGTTTGTAATATCGCCGGATTTCGTAGTAAAATGTAGGACCTGACGTGCCGCTGTCTGTACCTATTTTTCCTCTGACCACAGCGTATCTAATTAGATACTATGCCGATCCGTCAAGCACTGCTGTAGGTATGGCTGTATCAGATTAAAATTGAAGTGGTAGAACGGTATTTCAACTTACAACTATGATGAGATTCTTAGATGAATGCTTCACGTTAGCACCATTTGAGAAAAAGTCAGGGCTTCTAACCAGAACGCTCTGGGTTCGAATCCACCTCAGGGATGCAAGAGTTGTTGTATTTTTTGGTTGTTGCAAAAATGCTGTAGGTATTTCATTGCTTTTTTAGGGTTCCGTACCCAAAGGGTAAAAACGTGACCCTATTACTAAGGCTCCGCTGTCCGTCTGTCACCGGGCTGTATTTCATGAACCGTGATAGTTAGACAGTTTAAATTTTCACAGATGATTTATTTCTATTGGTCCTATAACAACAAATACTTACAAAAAAAACAGAATAAAATTAACATTTAAGGGGGCTCCCATACAAAAACGTGATTTTTTTGTTCGTTTTATAGATAAGTCTGTCCGAAGCTGTATCTCATGAACCGAAATAGTTAGATAAGTACAAAAAAGAAACAGAATAAAATTAATATTTAAGGGGGCTCCCATACAAAAACGTGATTTTTTGCTCGTTTTATAGATAAGTCTGTCCGAAGCTGTATCTCATGAACCGTAATAGTTAGAGAGTTGAAATTTTCACAGATGATGTATTTCGGTTGCTGCTATAACAACAAATACTAAAAAGTAAAATAAATGAAATATTTAAGGGAGCTCCCATACAACAAACGTGATTTTTTTACCCTTTTTAACCGACTTCAAAAAAAGAAGGAGGTTTTTTTAAATATATTTGTTACCTCAAAACTCCGTCATTTGTAAACCAATTTCAAATTTTTTTTTTTATTTCGGAAGCATCTACTTCCAGATTGGTCCCATAAAATTTTTATCGAAATCGCTTCAGTAGTTTAGGTCATAAATAAAAAAAACGGAAATTTACGGTCATATAATGTGGATGATAATAGGTTATCAATGTAAACGAAGCAAAAACGAAGTAGTTCCCTGAGACTTTTAAGTTGTTTTTTGGGGCTCCTTTGTGGGGATCTACCGTTTAGTGACCGGTAGCGTATATTACCACCACACATCTTCCCTGCTGTCTGGTAATCGGTTGATAATATCACCCACCACCCCATACATTTCATGCCATCTGGCGATCGGTTTGAGAATTGTACTACCCCGTATCTTTCTTGCCGTCTTGCGACTGGTTATGAATATCACCACCTCATATCTTTCCGTGGGGTGAAAGTAATTGATCACTATATCGCTCTTTAATCTCGAGTGATTTAGTGCTTTATAATAAACTAGCTTTCCGCCCGGTCCTCCGCCCGCGTTGACCATAGGTTATATCGTGCTCAACTGTGGGATAAAATGTAGCCGGACAGACAGACAGACAGAGTTACTTTCGCATTTATAATATTAGTTTGGATCTACGAGGGAGTTATATTAATGATAAATGATTAACCTTTAAAAAGAATAAAACAAAATATTTTTAACAAAAAATTGACCCGCCTTCAAAAAGGGTGAAATAATTTTTTAAAGCTATGTTCACGAGTAAGTAGTGGTTACGGGTAAAACAGCAAATAGGTGAATTCATAGCGGAATATGGTAAATAGAGAGGAATTTTTTTTTGACGTCGGCGCCGGTTTGAACAGGACCTAGTTAAATGAAATAAGTATTCACACAAGTTTTTGGCAGTATAAAAACTAAGATAATTATGCCATGCGAGTAATTGTTCGGCGCCGACGTAAAAAAAAAAACCTCTCTATTTACCATATTCCGCCATGAATTTACCTATTTGCTGTTTTACCCGTAACCACTACTTACTCGTGAACATAGCTTTAAAAAAATATTTCACCCTTTTTGAAGGCGGGTCAATTTTTTGTTAAAAATATTTTTATAGAGATAATGGTTTTTATAGTCCTTCTCGCACTTGGCTGGTTTTATAGGTAACTAGCTTTCCGCCCGCGGCTCCGCCCGCGTGGACTACAGGTTATATCGTGCCCAACTGTGGGATAAAATGTAGCCTATGTCCTTTCCCAGGCTCTAATCTATCTCTGTACCAAAATTCATCAAAATCGGTTCAGCGGTTTAGGCGTGAAAAGGTAACAGACAGACAGACAGACAGAGTTACTTTCGCATTTATAATATTAGTAGGGATTAGTAGGGATGGTACGGAACCCTTCGTGCACGAGTCCGACTTAAACTTGCCGTTTTATTAGCTTTATTTAATCAAAATCGTTTCAGCCGTTTAAAAGTTATAAACAATCGAATTTCGAAAATCTGAAGAATGGTTAACATGCTTTATGGGTTGCATCCTTTTTAAAATATTTTAAAACTAGCTTTCCGCCCGCGGCTCCGCCCGCGTGGACTACAGGTTATATCGTGCCCAACTGTGGGATAAAATGTAGCCTATGTCCTTTCCCAGGCTCTAATCTATCTCTGTACCAAAATTCATCAAAATCGGTTCAGCGGTTTAGGCGTGAAAAGGTAACAGACAGACAGACAGACAGACAGAGTTACTTTCGCATTTATAATATTAAATATATTAGTAGGGAAGTAGGGATACTGTCACAGTATGTATACCGAAAGCCTACTAATTTGAACATCATAGACCGCGTGGGTACGATACCACTGTCTACGCAGATAACTAAACAGGTTTGCAATTTGTTGCAAACTGCTAATGGGTTTCTGCGATATGATATTACACAGTAAGGGAAGGATTGTAACTAGACCAAGTAACAGCTTAACCCAGGGACCGAAGTCCAACATTCGATTTTCGGGATTTCTATATAATGCTCGTATAAACTTCGATACCGCGTTGTAGGCTATTTGCCCTGATACCGTGATCTCTCTGTCGCTTCATGTAAGTAGCGCGCTGAGAGTGTCTTACTACTCACCCTCAACAGAGCGGTTTATAAGTGTTATTCGACATAGCGGTATATAAGAATCGACTTTAGGTAAATTTTGGTCAATTAGCGCCATCTATACGTTATCTATGTTACTAACTAAGAAAAGCGAAAACTATAACTGAAAACAAACATTTTACTAGTTACTTATCCCCGTTGAATTTTATGAGTTTGACGTGTGTCGTGACCCATTATTAGGACTTTGGATTTTTGATGGTTCCCGTTTATTAAAATCGTTCTGTTATTCAATAATATTCAATAACAAAAGTCTCGACTACTGAAGTAACTTTTTTTTTCTTTTCAGTTTTTATGAAGCAATCGGGTTTTTTATTCTTTAAATTATAAAAGTTGTAAGCTATGGAATTCGGGATTGTACTCGATTTTTAATTTAGAGTTATTTTCAACCGACTTCAAAAAAGGGGAGGTTCTCAATTCGATTGTATGTTTTATTTTGTAGTGAAAACTACTTAAGCGGCGATGTGCACTTTGAAGTAAGTATGGGTAAAAAATGTTAAATTCGCGTCAGAACACGTGACCTGATAGAAAATTCGTAAGACGGTGGGAGAGTGAAAACTTCTTTTTCAACACATTTGCTCATCGTTTTTTTTTTCTAAATATCAGCAAAGAGATCAGATTTTATTTTTTACTATTTGTAAATAAAAATATAAATCCACTAAATTATTTAAATTTAACAGAAAATTATCATTTATTTATGCTAAAACGGTGAAAATATATAGTTCAGTATTTTTTTATTATTTGGCTGTATGGCATACTTGTCAATGTGAATCTCATTTTGCGAGCGAAAACAGAAAAAAATGATCGCGCCTCTTTTCAGATGTTTTCACTTGGTTTTCACAAACGGCATTTTTATTCTTCAGATTGTGATTATTGTCAGAAATACAACACAAAAAATGTCTTCTTCAAGTGCAGAACAGGAAACCTACGTGGGTACACCGCCAGAAATACTTTCCAAGGTGCAACATGCAAGTGATAGTTTGTTGCCGCCAATATCAAAGGAAAATTTATATTTCTTTCTTTCCTCGCAAATGTGTTGAAAAACGTCGTAAGACACGTGTGCGCATTGGATATTACATTCTCGGCTCCGTTGAGACCTCGCCTTCGGCTCGGGCTCTAAACTCGCCTCTAATGTAATATCCAATTTAGCACACTTGTATCAAAATGTTACATGACCTTATCGAAAATTCGTAAGACAGAGGGAGAGTAGACCGCAAGGAAGTAATATAACAGTGTTCAAGTTTCCACTTCCGCCGGCACTCCCAGGGTGCAACCCGTTTTTGTATGTTTGTTACGCTATAATTAATTTGATAGCCAACACATGTTTATGTAAGACCCATGTCCATACTGTATACAGGGTTATTTTTGATCAGTACACAAATTTTTTGTACGGAAACTTTATGAAAATTTAACAGACCCGCATTTTTTTTATATATACTTTCATATAAACATTTCAAGCTAGATCTTAAATTTATTTTACTCATAGTTTTCAAATATGGCCGCCATTTTGAAAACGTCATACCTGCGTATCCAATAACTTTTGACCGTGTGGTGATCGGGTGAGAATAACACCACCCCCATCTCTTTCCGTAGGTGTCGTAGGATCCGATTAAGGAAACACAAATGCGACCTGCCTCCTAGTAATCCATCTTAGGCAACGACACCTCAGTTTGTTTTTGTAGAAATCAAACACTTCTCCGTGTATTCCAATATGTATTTCCAATCACCAAGTATGCTAGTTACAGAGTGCACTTTTATCTACTCCTTAAAGTAAGAACTAACTCCGGTGCCGGCTGGTGTACGACTGAGACCCCTACCCTGCATGCAACGGGTATAAGTACAGGTAGTTCCACATGGCGGGGCGGCCGTAGCGCTCCCTCACTACACTAATCATTTAGCTACTTTAAGAACTACATTACTATTATATTATTTATAGGCTATAAGAATATTTAGTATATGAGTTAAATAAATACATTTTAGCTGGAAACATTATAGAATTATTTATATAGTCCAATATAATTATATCTGTATTCTACATCCTTTCCCTTGTTGATATTTTTGTTCTTATCTAATTATAATAATTATTTATATTAAAATAATTTCATGCAATCTAATTTAACAGTTCGATTTCAATCCTGAACTAAGCCGCGTTCTCTAAGGCTTGCAGAGTTAACAAGACCATCCTCACTTCTATCATTCTTAGCTATCTCCCAATTCCCCCCAAGTTTCTTCAGATGGATTACATTCCTGCGAAATTCTTGCCCAGTTTCATCATTGCGTACTTCAACATCCCCAGACGTTTCATCAGCTCTCACTACCGTATGTGGAGCTGGCGAAAAATTTGGGGTCAGTTTATTTTCTTTAGTGAGATTTTTTACAAAGACTTTGTCACCTTTTTCGATGTTGTGTTCTACCGCTCTTCTTTTCCTATCGCTGTAATCTTTTCCGCTCATTTTACAAAGTTTGTCCTTGTCTCTAGCTTCCATATCTAGGTCTTTATTGCTCATGCTTATGACAGATGGAATTTTATCCCTAAATTGCCTTCTATAAAACAGTTCCGACGGAGTCTTACCAGTGGTTGCATGGGGCGTACTGTTATACATCATTAGATAATGATGTAAATCATCCTTCCAGTCTCTCTTCTCTATTTGACTAATTCGCAGCCTTTTCAGTATGCTTCTGTTTTGCCGTTCTACTTCCCCGTTCATTTGCGGCCAGTAAGGGATGGTGTTAAGAAGTAATATGCCGCACTCTTTAAAGTAAGATCTGATTTCTAGGCTTGTGAACTGCTTGCCGTTGTCCGCTGTTACTGAAACTGGAAAACCAAGTCTTGAGAAAATTTCTTTAAGGTTTTTTATTATATCTGTAGACGTTATAGACCTCAAAATCTTAATCTCTTTGTATCGGCTATAATAATCAATCATAACTAATATATAGTCGTTTGATGGCAAAGGACCTAAAAGATCTATAGCAACGTCTACCCAGGGTTCGGATGGCAGATCGCGACGCTTCATAGGGTTGGGTGGATTAGGTGCTGAAACAAGGGTGCAGCTTCTGCAATTCCTTACCATTTGTTCGGAGTCTTTGTCGATTTTCGGCCACCATACCTTTGTCCTTAGCCTCTGCTTCATAGCTACAATACCTGGATGTCCTTCATGCGCCGCTTCTAACACTTGTAGTCGTAGTTTCTCTGGGATCACAATCTTGTTTCCCCGAAGCAGGATATTGTCGCTAAAGCAAAGTTCAGTTTCAAATGTTTTATAAGCATTAATAGATGAATCCCACGAGCGTTCATAAATACCTTTCCTTACTTTGGATATTTCTTCGTCTTCTGCAGAGTATTTTTCGATGTCTCTCAATGGCACTGCCACCGGTGTAGCGTACTGTTTCAATTGATTAACGTAGCTCACCTCGCCAAAGTTTTCAGCTGCAGTGTATTTGCATAATCTGGACAACGGGTCGGCAATGTTTGTTTTACCAGGACGATAAATCACTTTGTAACGAAAAGATTGTAATCTTAACACCCACCTTTCAATTCTTGCGCATGGCTTGGAATTTATTCCGAATATTATTTCTAACGGCTTGTGGTCACTAACGAGTTCAAAATCTTTTCCATAAAGGTAGATCCGAAAATGTTCGACAGCCCACACTATAGCAAGTGCTTCCTTCTCTGTTTGACAGTACCTTTTTTCGCAGTCAGTTAAGCTTTTACTACCAAATGCAACAATCCGAGGACCGTTAGAATCGATTTGGATTAGAACGGCACCCAATCCAACGGGGCTGGCGTCAGCAACGACTTGGGTTTTGTCTCCGGGGTCATAGTAACCAAGTGTCTCGATGTTACAAAGCCTGCTTTTGAGATTTTTAAAGGACTTGCTATGCTCATCTGTCCAATATTTTGAAATTGGAGAGTTTTTACTTACTTTCATTCGTAGTAACTGTCGTAGGGGCTCGGTGAGAGTGGCTAAGTTAGGGATCCATTTACCGACATAATTCACCAGACCCAGGAAACTTTGCAGTTCGTCAACGGTTGTCGGCACTCTAAAATCCTGAACGGACTTCTGATATTTATCCAAAGGTCTCACTCCATCTGCTGATAGCTTGTGGCCCAGGAACTCGATGTTTTGTGTTTTATAGACGCATTTACCTTCGTTTAAAAAGATGTTATTTTCTTTCAGAACCTTGAGTGTGTGTTGCAACCGACAATCGTGCTCTTCTTCATCCTTACCAAAGACTACTATGTCGTCAATAAAGTTAACGGTTCCCTCGCATCCTAAAAGTATCCTCTCTAACGTTTTTTGGAAAATTTCAGGTGCGCACGATATACCAAACATTAGCCTTTTATACCTATACATGCCTTTACTGGTAATAAATGTTGTAATGTGACGAGAATCAGGGTGGATTTCAAGCTGATGAAAAGCGTCCTTGATGTCGATACGAGAGAAAAATTTAGCTTTTCTAAATTTTGGCAATAACTGATCCATTGTTGGTAATGGATGATTTTCACGGACAATTGCTGTATTAGCTTTTCTCATATCAACGCATACGCGAACATCACCATTGTCTTTTAGGATTGGAACAATTGGTGATACCCACCTAGAAGGTTCTCGAACTTCTTCTATAATATCAGATTCTAATAATTCTTTAATTTTTTGACATACTTTATCTTCTAGTGGAATCGGTACCCTTCTACAAGGTTGCGAAATCGGTGTTACATTTTTATCGATGGGAATCTCTACTAAAATATTTTTAAATTTAGGGAAAACATGGACGTTGTTTACCTGAGAAACCTGGAAACCAACGCGCAGCAGTCCGATTTGAGTGGCTGTGTCTTTTCCTAGAATGTCCTTGGTACCATCCTTGATCACGTAGAAAGTGGCCATTTCTTCCTTGTTTGCTACTCGTAAAGCGCTCTTAAATGACCCCAGAACAACTAAGGGTTTGTGGCTACCATAAGGCAGAAATACCTTGTTTGGTGAACGGCATTGTTCCAGAACCCGTATCTTAGATAGCTTCATACGCTCCCAAGTCTTGTCTGTTAATAAATTACACTTGCTGCCAGAATCGATGAGTAAATCAACGGGCACTCCTCCAAGGTTGCACGTGATTGAGGAGTCATCGTCGATGTGAAAGATATATTCGGGGTCCTCACTGATCAAGTTAACTTTTTCATCTCCGGTTCCGTTTTTAATTTTTTTTTGGCCGGTGGTTGCCCATTGGAATTAGAGGGTCTTTTAATCCTTTTACTGCGGCAACATTTCATAAAATGACCTTTGAAGCCACATTTGCGACATACTTGAGTCAAGGCTGGGCATGTAGGGTCATTAGCAGTGTGTTTATCTGTACCACACCTAGAGCAACTTTGTGTATTAGCTTTTAATCCTTTCTTACTATGATTAGTCTTCTGAGACGGTATATTTGGTTTTACTGCGACCTTATTAATCGTATTTGGGGTATTCTTACCTTCAAACTCCTCCAGCTGCCATTTTACGCTTTCCAGTGCATTTGCTTCTGCGATTATATCTTGAAGAGTAAAACTGTCACCCTCTTTTAATATCTTCTTCCTTAATTCTGTAGAAGAACACTTTTCTACTATTTGGTCAATCAAGCTGTCTTCTTTTACCTCTTTATCCTTAAATGCACACTTTTCCGCCTGTTTTCGCAATCGAACAAGAAATTTTTCAAATTTTTCGTTTGGTTCTTGTTTCATTAGACGGAATAAGTGTCTTTCAAAAACACGGCTTTGTTTTGGAGCAAAATAATCGTTGAGTTTTTGAAGGGCGTTTTCGTAAATGTCAACCTCCGCCGCATTATCGCTGTCCTCCTCGATATGAGCCCCAGGGATATTATAATAGATTTCCTGTAATCCCAAACCTCCTGTATGTAGTAGTATGGCTCGTTTTCTTGTGGAATGTTCAATATTCGCAGCTTCTAAATAAATTTGTAGACCTCGCTTCCATTTCTCCCACCTCACGCTCATACTGTTTGGGTCTCCATCACAATCGAACGGTTCGAGAGGTGTGATATTGGAAGTCATATTTTCCTAAAAAAGGAAGGTTTCACTTTAACTGAAAACAGGTATAATAATACTAAATTGCATTATAAACTTGCCTAGGTTTCAACAGAACAACCATTAGTTATTAAAATCGAATCCTAATTGCAACGGAAAAGTGGCCGCTGTTGCGTAGCTTATTTGTACCATAGAACAAGCAAACCTTGGTTGCACAGAACCAAAAGTACCTACTTATAAAATTAAATAACGTAAATCGAGAATGCATCGATTGCTCCATGAATAAAAGTATTAAAACAAGCCTCGGTTGAGAAAGAATGAACAGCCGCCGTTAAATAACTCATTCAAAATATTCTAAGCAAATGCGAGTGTCCCTTTTTTTTTTTTTTTTACTACCGTCTCGAAGAGTGTCCATTTGCGATTCAGACTGTCTCGATTTACGAGTGTCCGTTTGCTTTCTAGACCTTCTCTTACGAGTGTTCTTTTCCGGCAACACAAGGGGTGTCCGTTTGCAATTTGACCGTCTCGGTTTTCGAGTGTCAATTGCTTTTCAGACCTTCCCTTATGAATTTTCATTCTGAATTTAGACCTTCTCGCATTTTAATCACGCTAGTTAAGTCAACCCTGCTGTCTTTCTATCCCAATCAAGGCTTTGCTTATCTGATCGTTTTCCAGACAACGTAAAAGGCATCCCCGTTTTTATAAATTTACTGTTTCCGATTTTTTCTTCAAATAATACAATAGTACTTACGGTTTTATCCTCGTCGCCACTTGTAGAAATCAAACACTTCTCCGTGTATTCCAATATGTATTTCCAATCACCAAGTATGCTAGTTACAGAGTGCACTTTTATCTACTCCTTAAAGTAAGAACTAACTCCGGTGCCGGCTGGTGTACGACTGAGACCCCTACCCTGCATGCAACGGGTATAAGTACAGGTAGTTCTCCCTCACTACACTAATCATTTAGCTACTTTAAGAACTACATTACTATTATATTATTTATAGGCTATAAGAATATTTAGTATATGAGTTAAATAAATACATTTTAGCTGGAAACATTATAGAATTATTTATATAGTCCAATATAATTATATCTGTATTCTACAGTTTTGAATCAGAGGTGGCGTCCTATTTTCTCGCGCGGTGTGATAGGCTCTGTAACCCTTCTACCGAAGTCCGACGCCAAACAGCTTGCTGAGTTCCGGCGATGCCAGTGCCTTAATTGGAATTTTCTGGGTTAACTCGCTCCGTCGTCGACCTCATCTATGACCTTGCCCAAGATTGGGGTCAAGAATTAACCCATCTCATATAAAAAAACACACGAGAGCTTGTGTTCCGAAGATTTTTCGCAAAGATAACATATTAACAAACAACATACTTATTGGAAGTTGGTACTTGTCATAAGTTATTTTCATTACAGGAACCATAATAATTCTATACAGGATTTATAGTTTCATTGCTGGAATCGTATACTATTTTCATTACAGGAATTATAACAAAATAATACAGGAACAATGAATTGTAGCTTTAAAGTAATAAACACGAGTGCAACCGGTTTCGTAAAATCGACCACAAGATTGTGCTTTATTAAAAAAATAGAAATCTAAATCAAGCAAGAACTTTATACAATACAAAAGCGATGAAATACAAGAACATTCAATTTCAATACATGAACGAGAAACTTCAATACAGGAACGATAAATTTAAATACAAGAACGATAAATTACAATACAAGATCGAGGTACTTCAATACAGGAACGATACATTTCAATACAGGAACCATAATTCCAATACAAGAACGATAAATATCAATACAAGAACAAGATACTTCAGTACAGGAACTTTAAATTCCAATACAGGAACGAGAAATTTCAATACAGGAACCATAATTCCAATATAAGAACGATAAATTTCAATACAAGAACGATAAATAATACAGGAACGATGGTGCGCTATTCTGGGTTCAGCGATTTACGATTATTTCAGAAATAAGCGCCGCATTTATGATCAGCCAATGTATTGAGCTTGGAAAATCATTTTTTTAACGCATTAAAATAAGTGCTTGTTTTAATTTATTGTTTGTATATTAAGTATTAATGATAAAATACCTTTTTTTAACTTTTCTTTTTCTACAATATATTCGCTTAAAATTTATAACAAATGTCTTGTAAAATTATCCTTTAGTTTTTAAATTACCTGAGTAGGTAAGTACTTTAGTCTATCTTTGATATAGACCTCTTCTTTTACCGGAGGTACCGGAAGTACTTCCTTGCCCTTTATTTATATGTCTACGTCGTGCCCTCAAGTCTTTATTTGACAAAAAACATATATTTCCAACATTCCGTTCAACAGCGCCATCTGTGACTGAGTAGCAGATTTAATGAAGGCTATTGTTTTTTTTTCAACTTTTTTAGGTTTTCGTAGCCGAAGGGTTAAAATAGGACCCTATTACTAAGACTCTGTTCTTCATCCATCCGTCTATCACCAGGCTGTATGTTATGAACCGTGACAGACAGTTGAAATTTTCACAGATGATGTATTTCTGTTGCCGCTATAACAACAAATAGCACAATATCAGTATTTTGTCGAAAGGCAAAACATATACTGAGGTACGACCTTTTTGTAACACTGTGGCACGTATATTCACTATCGAGTAATTCTATTTTAATATCCTTACTAATATAATATTATAAATGCGAAAGTCACTCTGTCTGTCTGTCTGTCCATCTTTCACGCCTTAACTACTGAACCGATTTTGATAAAATTTGGTACAGAGATAGATAGATAAGAACCACCTCGATCACGTGAGCTTTCAAAAAAACCGCATCGAAATCGGTCCATTCGTTTAGGAGCTACGATGCCTCAGACAAACACACAAATACACAGACACACAAATACCCACGTTGAACTTATAACACCCCTCTTTTTCGTCGAGGGTAAAAACAAAGTACAAACTCATATACTTTTTTGGTAAGTACATACATAAAATTTCCAAATATTTGAGAAATATAGTGATTAATTTTAACTTAATACAGGAACTACAGATTCAATACAGGAAGTACAGTTTCAATACAGGAACGGTCAGTTGTTTTCATTGCGGGAACAATAATAATTCAATACAGGAACGATGATTCATTTTGAGACAATTACTTTAATTTTTGTTATTACCTCCTTGGTCCATGGGACATCCTGGCCACAATGTCTAAGTTAAAACAAGTTGTTTGTATATGTGTATGTCAGTGCCATTTTGAAAATATAAGCTAAAATAGCAAGTTTAATAAAATGCCTTTTTAATTTGCTAAGGCACTTATAGAAGGTTATGGTCCGTTTAATGCTTAACACTGCTACTATAGTAAGAATTCGTGCTATGGAGAAATCTTCATCGGCAACGAGAACCGTGCCGGCACAGCTACAACGCGAGAATTCTACAATGTCATGGTACACTGGAAGGCCGCTAAGCGAGTTCTGCGGTACCTTAAAGGTACCAAAGACCGCAGACTGCACTTTAAGTCCATTGGTCAATTCTACCCAGTGTGCTACGTTGACGCTGACTATGGGAACAATCTTGTGGACCGACGTTCATATACTGGGTTTACTTTCATGATGGGTGCCACTCCAATATCGTGGGAGTCTCGCAAACAGCGCACCGTCGCGCTATCTACCACGGAAGCCGAATACATGGCTCTGGCAGACGCTTGCAAGGAGGCTATATACACACATCAAAAAAAGTTTACGATCAGTAGCAAAATCAGGTGTATTCTTTAAAATATAAATTATTTAAAGAAACTGTTTACGTTTTATGATTTTATAATGAAAATGCACTAAGTAAATAAAAGAATCATTATTAATTATTTACTTTTTATTAACAAAAGCTAGGAAATGCAATTTTGGCTTAAATGTAATGTAATGAAAAATTTGAATTAATGAAAAAACAAACAAAATTTATTACGAAAAAATTAATAGTTAGTATAAAATGACTCCTCCCCTGGCTCGCACACATGCGGAAACCCTTCTGGGCATGCTAAGAATTAAGTTATCTAGCATTTCTTGTGGTAACCTGTCCCACTCTTCAATAGCAGCTGCCCTGATTTCTGACACTGTTCGCGGAGGTGGCTGACGGTTCCAAACAGCTCGCTTAAGAGCATCCCACGCATGCTCGATCGGGTTTAAGTCAGGCGAGCCGGCAGGCCAGTCTAACCTGGTGATGTCGTATTGCTGGAGAGCAGCATCAACACGTCCGTTTCGATGTGCGGGCGCATTATCATCTACCATTATGAATTGGCGCCCGTGGTTGATGCGGAATGGTATGACGTATCCATCGATTGCAATCGTTTTGTACATGGCTCCGGTCATGGTGCCTTGATACGGGATTAAGGGCGTCCTAGCCCCAATCATTATCCCGGCCCAAAAGGACACTTATTTCCCGCCCTGCTGAACGATTCCAGTGGCAGTTCTCTGCCTTTCAGAGTCGCCAGGTCTTCTCCAGACACGGACACGTCGGTTATCTGGATGAGTACTGATCCGCGTTTCGTCAACGAAGAAGCAGTTCTGCCAGATGCTTTTGTCCTCAATTTCTTCATTTTGACGGAGCCTAGCCCATTGCAATCTGCGCCGCTTCCGTTGCTGTGAGTTCAGAGGTGCTCGCCAGGATCTCCTTGCTCGTAATCCAGCTTGGTGTAAGCAATTTCTAATCGTTTGGGTGCTAACTTCGCGGCCGGTGGCAGCTCGCAGCTCTGCTTTCATTTTAGTAGCGTTCGTTATTGGGTCACGGGCAGCCAGTAATCTGATATATCGCTTCTGAATTGCAGTAAGAACAGTTGGGCGACCACTGCGAGGTCGATCAGCTAAATCTTCCATGCCCTGATACCTCTCCAACGTGGTCGCCACGCAGGATTGGGATACATGAACTCTGCGTGATATTTCCCTCGTGGAATAGCCTTCTCCACTTAAAGTTAGAATTCTGGCTCGTAAAACTGCAGTTAATCCTCTCGGCATCGTTACCAACTTAATTTTTTTTGAATAAATTGAAAATATTGATAAGTTGCGACTATGTCAGATTTCTGAATGAAAGCAAGCAAGGGTTGATTGTCTTTTTAAATGAAAAAACATTTGAATTACGAAATTATTTTATATTTAAATTTCATATTTTTAAATAAGGAATCAAAAGATAAAAAGTGATTAAGTTTTATTCTTCTACAATAAAAAATATTAGCACTTTTCCAAGTGATCGCAAACTTTTTTTGATGTGTGTACCTAAAAACACTTATCATGGAAGTATTCTCTGTCGCTCCATCGTCCGTCATTATACATACAGACAATCAAAGCTCAATCAAACTAGCAAACAATAATACATATCACGCTCGCACAAAACATATTGATATTAAACACCACTTCATCCGGGACTCACTTTCACTTCACAACATTCAGCTCAAATACATACCCACTCAAGACATGATCGCGGATATCTTGACTAAACCGTTGCCGAAACTTAAGCACGATAAGTGTACCCGTGCACTAGGTTTAAGTTAAATGTCTATATCTTCTTTTTTGTATGGTATTCTGAATGTAAAGTTAGTCTTAAGTAGGTGTATATATAAGTATAGGTTGATGTTTTCTTTTATCCAATCTGTATATAGTGGTGCTTAGTGTATAGTGTGTAATGTATATATTTAACTTTGATATGTCTTTTACCCTTCGTGTACAGGATGTTCCCATTGCGGGGGGGTGTTATTACCTCCTTGGTCCATGGGACATCCTGGCCACAATGTCTAAGTTAAAACAAGTTGTTTGTATATGTGTATGTCAGTGCCATTTTGAAAATATAAGCTAAAATAGCAAGTTTAATAAAATGCCTTTTTAATTTGCTAAGGCACTTATAGAAATTTTAATACAGGAACTTTATTTCATCATAAACTGATTAAGTCCACAGCTTCAAATTTTTAACACAAATGTGACCGGTGTTGATAAGTCAAAATCGTACCTAAAATTTGTCGGAAGTTGTGTCAAATTTTAAAATAAGAACAATTATCATCAAGATGGGAACAACACTAGAGCGATGGAACACAAAAACTGTGATTTCAATACAAGAACGATACATATTGAATTTTCTATACAAGAACGATATATATACAAGACTGGCAGTGCGCTATTTTGCAATTGGCGATTTTCGACTAATACAGAAATAACCCATAAACATAGCGCATGTTTATGGGTTATCCACTATGCTGAAATTAAAAACTCTTTTAGTTCATGACGAGTTTGTCTTAAAATCTTTTTGAAAATTAATGTAGGTGTTACTTAATTGAAAAATATTCTTAACTTATCTTTTTCTAAAATACATTATCTTACAATGAAAATTAGATATTTCCAAGCTGGACCTGAGAAAAGGGAAAAGTTGTTCAGTTTCATGGAAAAATCACCTCCTATCATTTTGCCAACTAATTTTATGTTTAGTTGGAGAGGCACTCTAGAGATGCATAAATATCAAACTTTATTTTATTGCGCACTAGCGCCACCTGTTGTAGAGTAGAACATAACACACATGGAGTTATTCTAGAATCGATGATAACTTTCAATGTTTTCAGTAACTGGAATGGAAAGTCTTTTCAAGACCTGCGTTTATTTCAAAGAGTTTATGCCATACATGTGTGACGTAATAACAGAAGAATAATTTATTTTAATGTAAAAATATTTGAAAATTTAAACACAAGAACCTTCTGACAGCAAACACAGATAAAGCAACTCACATTTGATGGAAGAGCACTTGGAGTTGGTAGATGGTTTCAATAGGAGCCGTGCTATGTACATAATCATAAACAATCAGTATTCCAATGGATTTTAGATTTCAGTTACTTTTATTTTCAATACAAGAACACATTATTGATTGTTCGATATAGGAACTATATGTTCCTGTATTCAATAAACAAATGAAATGGTATTTCTTTACGATCTGCAACTATAGTGGCGTGAGATTACAACTATGATATTATTCAATTCATTACCGTCACACTTAACCTCCGAGTCGTCGCATAAATAATAGAAACACGTATCGAGATTTGGTCCTGTATGGCATATATTGTTCCTGTAATGAATATATCATTCCTGCATTGAATATTTAACTTATTGTTCTTGTATTTAAAATGTGTTGCGAGTGTTTCTGTCTGTGGCATGATTTTTTTGAAGCTAACGTAATCGAGATGTATCTTTATTTTATCAAAATTAGTTTAGCCGTTTAAAAGTTATAAGCGATCGAATGTCGGAGGTGATAAAAATTGTTTGATTTCTGATTTATTGTCTGTGATCACAATCTAGATCGGGGGTTAAAGTAACCAGCTTATTACTAAAATTAAAAATTGTGTATCAGCCCCCACATTCGATTGCTTATAACTTGTAAACGGCTGAACAGATTTTCATGAAACATGGCTAAGAACACTCGGGATAAAATTATCTATGACACAAAAAAAATTAAACGAAAATCGGTTTATCCGTTTGGGAGCTACGATACCACAGACAGAGACACAAATACACAGACAGACACGTTAAACTTATAACACCCCTCTCTTTTTGCGTCGGGGGTTAAAATGACTTTTTCGTTTGTGGTTATCTGCTAATACGCATTGCAGTCTGCAAAAAATACAGTTACTTACCTATCTAATTTGTGCGAACTGTTGTTGGGATTGAAGTCGGTGACTCATACGCTTTTAACGTGGAAAATTATTAGTACAAATAACTGAAAGTAGGTGAGAAACAATGTAAGTGCCTATTTAATTTGAGGGTTTCCTTCGATTTCCCTGGGATTCCATCATCAGAATCTTACCTGGTTACAATGGGACCACCTCTGGAGTATTAATCTTTCGAACAAAAAAAGAATTTTGAAAATCGGTCCATAAATGGCGGAGAAATCGGTGAACATACATAAAAAAACGTAGAACCTCCTCCTTTTTGGAACTCGCCTAGAAATTATATACTAGCTCAATCTATTGTCGAGTAGCAGAACTCTAATCAAAAAGTTAAACATATTGTGTGAACAAGTATGTCCCTCGCGTGGCTTTCATTATAATTTTAAAGTTTTTAGCTCCCTACTTACAAGTGTACGAAGATCTTTTTAGATTAAAACTTTAATCTGAGTTAAGTTTTTATTCGAACCCGCTGCCATCTCTTACAGAGTAGCAGAACTTTACCTCATTAGTCGATTGTTAGGTAGGTATGTATTTACCTAGATATTATTTAATTCTACTTCTCAACTTATTTTACACAAGCCCTAGGTCCATCTTCAACACTTTGAATATTCCTTTTTATCTATAATCAATTTGTATCTGAGACGTGAAATGAAAACAAGCTCTCATTTCATAATTTAATCTATACATATAATAAAACTGTAGAGGTCGAATTTCTGTACATCGAAAAAAAATGCTAAAAACCGAGTCAGGGAGATGTAAGAAGAGAAATAAAACTAATCCCGATTTTTTTAGATTTTTTTGTTTCTCTGTTTGTCTGTTTGTCTGTTTATCTGTTTGTCTGTTTGTCTGTTTGTCTGTTTGCACGGGCTAATCTCCGTAACTGTTGGACCGATTTAAATGAAATTTTGCATAGGGGTACCTTATATCCCCGGTCAACATTTAGGCTACATAAAATCTCGAAATTTAGCCAGTAAATATAAAACCAACAACAAAAACCCCTGAAAAAATTCAAGGCTAGGTGTTTTTCAGAACATTTTACTCATACCATAGAGATCAACGTATTTTTGATATATACATGGGCTAAAAGCAAGGACATGTTGTTTTTTAAATTTATCTCTTTCGAGAAAGGCAAAGGAATCTGCATCCATACAGCCAGATTTTCAATATATGTATTTCTTACTTATGTCTTCAATTTATATTTCTTTACTTCTCTCATTCTCCGTAAGCCGATAGTGTTTTGTTTACGAAGAACTATGGCGGCGAGAAGCACTACCGCTGGATCGGAGCGGATACACTGTATCACTTGAATTACTTTTTAACCGACTTCCAAAAAGGAGGAGGTTTTACGTTCGACTGTATACAGGGTGGAATTTTGTAATGCCACCTGAAGGGAAAGTACTCTTAATACTGTAGATAGAAAATTGTACTCAAAGAAAACATTCCTTTATTTTTGAAAAGAAAGAAAACTGCATTCAAGAATTTTCATAGAAAAATATACACATCAATATTACATGATTTTTCATACAAAAGAGGTCTGTTTGAGAAGCTATAATACCATACTCGAGATACACGGAGAGATATAATTTTCAGATGAGCAAGTGCTAAACATGAATTTTCAATTTTTATCAATGAATTGAATTTTTATCAATGAATTGAAAAAAAAATTGCGCTAATTCCACCATTTTCATACAAAAAGCAGAAAAAAGGGCATTTTTGTTTTCGTTTACGTCACGTTTAAAAAAAACAATTTAAACAAAATTCATTGACGAGAATTGAAAATTCAGGTTTAACACTTGCTCATCTTAAAATTATATCCCTCCATGTGTCTCGAGTATGCTTTTACAGCTTCTCAAACACACCTTTTTGTTTGAAAAATTAAGCAATATCCCTAGACAGTGTTGATATTTAACTTATTTTTTCTATGTCTATGAGTACGTAGCATTTGATAAAAGGACCGGATTGAGATTTATAAGATATTTTGTATAATAGATCCTTTCTTAATTTTTTGTCGGAAGTTTGGTTGACTAGTAGAGTTACACAGCCTGTGAATCGACGGTTTCTGGGTTCGATTTCCGGTTTGGGCAAACAAACCATACGAGGGAAACTTTAGTGCAGAAAGTTACAGTGTGAAGTGCTAATTAATTGATTTTATGATAGATAGATAGATAGATAGATAGATAGATTGACACTTTATTCAATTGACATAAAACAGCACAACACAGTAATAGACAAATAACAAACATACAAGTAAACATGAATCAGCAAGCAAACAATGAAGTAAACAGAGTAAGAAACAGAAACAAATAATTTTATAAAACTATTTTACACCGTGTTATCTGTATCATGCCAATCAAATTGGCGCTGACTCAGCATATTGCTGCAGTACCAGACTGCAGCGCTGGTATTCTGCCATGATGCTACTTATTGAGTTTTCTTTGTAGGTAATAATAACCTTTTTCTAACTTCATAGATTCACCTTTAAAAAAGTACTTTATAAAGAAAATCTGAGGGTGCTGCTCTATAATTAGATAGATGTTATTTTTAAGAGCTATCGTCGAATATAAGTGAGTCGGAAGAAATTAAAATTATTGTAACTGACCCACAAATATTCAAAAATAAAACAAAAACTTCTGTGCTGAACTGGCACTGAACAAAAAATTTGGAATGTGCCAGCTGCCAAACAAATACATTGCATTGTTGGTACAGAGGCCAGCGCATCAGGTTACTCCATTTTCATTGCAAAACCGCTCTTATCACAACAGCACAGAGTGCACGCGTGTGGTAACCTGAGTTGGGGCCGTCCGTGCATTGCAAAATTTAGACAACGTATTATATACTCATAAACAATATGCCATTTCTTAAATTTTCATGACATGTAAAGTTATGTGACTTATGTTACCCCAACGAGGATTATAGGCGTATATTATCTAAAATATCGAAACTTTTGTCAGCTTCCCCATTAATAGTTCGGCTATTCTGCACTTTTTTAACGAACCAAAACTAAATACTTAATACAGTGTTAATAAGAACGAAGTTGATTAAGTATTTAGTCTTCAAATCTTAATTCGGCCCTAACTAAATGACATTATTCAATCTTCAGGATATCACTTTTTGAAAACAATAAAACGGCTTATTTTTATTTTTAAGCAAAGGAATCTATGGCCGTACAGCCGGTGTTTTGAATGCATTTTTTATTTTTAAAGGCGGGAAACTCAATAGAAACTGACAATTGACATTTGTTTTATTAAAACCACTATGAATATGGTCTATATAGGTTTGATCTATGGCTTTGATGTTCTGACATGAAATGTGGGCTATTTATTGATTTTTTGATTTTAGTTTACATCAAGCGTAGCATTGCGTATATAAGCCATGGATAAATATTATAATATTACTATTCTAATAAGTTTCTTAGTTTGGATCAAGCACTGACACCTTTGCTTATTTCTACAAATGTCCACTGAAGGGAAAAGCTTAGTCATTTCTATCTTAAATTTAATTTTTTATTGAATCATTTTTACACAATTATCGCAAAGCACAATAAAAGCAGCGTACTAGCTGAAATCTCAAATGCACGGGGGTTGTCTTAGATACTGACATAGGTAACCTATTTCAGAAACTTCTATTCCACTGAAAATCAAAAATAAGTCCGTAATTAGCACTAAGGAATTCGTGTGCCATTTATTGTACTTACCTAAGTAATAGGTCTTTCAACATACAATTTTCGTAAATTTTTTACTCCACATATTTTTATTTTATCAAAATTGATTTTTTATAAGTACAAAATCCTTACGTTTTTCACAGAAACGCGAAATACAATATTAATTAACCACTTTTTGTGGGATTGTTAAGACAACAAGATGTGTTAGAGGCACCACTGACTCATGTTTAGTGTTGATTGTCTATCTCTCTCAGTATCAAAAAAACAAAAACGACTGCTACTTAATTATAGATCAGAGTCTGAGTCGCGTTCTATAATATGGACCTTAATCTATAAAAAGCAGTAACAATGGTATAGAAAATACATATAAGCGATAGAGGAAACAAGTATGTTTGACCTTTGTTTTCAGATCCAAAGTAATGTATTAAGTATCAACCTTATTATGACATAGTTAGCCAAGTTTTCAAATAAAAAATATTTTTAGAAATTGCTTTTCCTTATATGAACGAAATAGTTGCTATTCGTTCATATAACGAAAATATGAACGAAATAGTTGCTTCAATAAAAAACGGCAATTCATGTATCTGTAGTTGTGTCAAAGTACAAACTCGGTCTATAAAAATACATACAACACGCAGACGAAGTTGCGGGCATCAGCTAGTACTTAATAAGTGAAGATTTTAAATCCATTATCCAGCCATTCTCTCCTTTTATCATTTTGTATACCTATTTGGAAAGTAAAATCAATTGTTGAACAAAATAATGAAGGACATGAGATGCTTATGAAATCGAAGATATGTTTAAGCGCCATCTTTTGAAAAAATATAATACTAATTGACCACTGGAATAATCTTGACAAAGTTTTTGTGTTTAATAGTAACCAAGTGCCTGATTAGATCTATCGATATCTTCATAGATGGAAATGTTAAAATGTGTCCTTTATCTGCTGAATTTGTTTTTCTTCTGGCTATATTTTGCGTGAAAATGCTAATTCTTAGATAGATAAACTCTTTATTGATAAACACAATACATACAAACAGAAACAGATTGCTGCGCTGGCTGTATCGTATCTACCAAATTGGCGCTGACTCAGCACACACTGTAGCAAACTACAGCACTGATATTCTGTCAGAACCATTGAGCACGTGCCTGACTCTATTAGATAAACAATAAAAATAATAACAGTAGGTAATTTAGAGGTTTTTTTCTTGATTTCATATTTTAATTTTTTTTCTGCGTTCAGTTTGTGTTTTGGTATTTGAAAGTATAAAATACTTGTAGTTAATACATATTACTATTTACGAAAATATTTTCATAATATAAAGCGTCCAATCTCCAGAGATTTTCAGCTTTGAATCTAGACTTAGTGCCTGTTATTTTATAAAAAGCAATTACCTTATTGATAATTTGTGATTGCTCTGAAGACAACAAAACAGTAAATGTTTATCATGACCACCGCCTCAATGCTAGACGTTGGTCTTCTGAAACCCCTAATTGCTTAGTTACTGATAAGTATGTAATCAGGACTTAAATTATAAATTCATACTTTTCTTAGGATCCATGGATACTTTTCACGTAACAGGTTCCAACCCGACTTGATCAAACTTTCAATAGGTACCTATTGTTGACCGTTACATTAGAAAAAATAGTTGTTCTATTCCATTGTTAGTGTTTAACACTATCTGTTGCTTGGCGAAAATAAACCCAACCATTTCGTGAAATAATACTGTCATTACTGTGAAACATTTTGTGATTACTTTGAAATAAACCTTTGGATTTAATTGATTAATATCACCATACATAGAATTATTAAATTCCGACCATATTTTGTTGAATTGGTATTCCCTTAAACTAAATTTAGCGTAAAAATGCAAAATTACGATTTCATATATTATTATCTTTTCTCCGTCCAGTCTGGTTTATGGTGTCTGAAACCATAAAATACCTATGGTAATTACATATTACTATGCACGTAAATATTCTTAAACTATAAAACATCCAATCTCCAGAGATAGTCAGCTTTGGAATTCTGGACATAGTGCCTGTCATTTTATAGAAAGCAATTACTTAATTGGAAACTTGCAATTGCTGTGAACAAACTAAAACAGAAAATGTTGATCATGACTACCGTCTCACTGCAAGACGTTGGTCTTCTGAGCCCGCTAATATCTTGATAGTACATTATGCTACAAGTGTGCTAAGTTGGATATTACATTAGAGGCGAGTTGGAGTTTAGAGCCCAAGCCGAGCCGAGCCGATCTAATATTATAACGAAATTTTTTATTGTTTTTTTGTTTGCATTGAATAGGCTCCGAAACTACTGGACCGATTTGAAAAATTCTTTCACCATTAGAATCCTACATTATCCGGGATGAACATAGGGTAGATGATTTTCCCGAATTCCCGAGCGGAAAGCTAGTGATGAAATAAAGGTTTTATTGGCGCGGCGTAGATCAAAGCAAAAAAAAACGTAAAATGAATGTTAACTGCTACCACTGTAATACTGTGCCGCTACGGTACAAAGGCTTTTGTTGAAAATAAAAGCACGAAGAGACATCCGCGAAGACGGATCGACGGACGAAATTAGTAGATTGTTAACCGAGGGTGGAAAGAATCAATTCCAGAGTTATTAGCGCGGGCGTCCATAGTCCGAGTAGGAATTGATTATTTTACCCGTGTTAAACACTGTATGTATGTATATATGTAAACTCTTTATTTCAAACTCCTATAGACTAATACAAAAGATACATAGATGTGCAAAGGCGGACTTATCCCTACTACTTTAAACACTACTTACTTTTCATTTCGAATATGAGGAAAATAAAACTAGTTGTTTATCTAAACTATTTAATTATACCTATTTAATATTAATCGTCAAATAAGGACAGTTCGTGAAATTAAAAGCTACATTTTAAATATGGAACTCACCGCGTAATTGTTGTGGCTTATTCCGCTCAAAGAAGTTTGCGCAAAGTTCACACTGGCTGTTTAGAAACTCACATGGCCGCAGCATTTTTTTAATAGTTTTTTTTACATAAAACTCTTCACAGCTAACAGCAGTTCTATTTTTAAAGTTCATTCCGACCCTTAGGTGGAAAGTAATTTGTATGAGTTTTTCCCTCCCTATGGAGGGAAGCAGCATTTTCCACCCAATAATCAGATCAAAATAACACTACTTTCCGAGTATGAGAAATGAAGTGACCATAACCCTAGAAGCCTCATCATGGAATTTAACGTTTTTACATATGCCAATAAATAGTTCCGGAAATAGTGATAAATATTGCTACAATGAAATAAATAGTACCTCAATACTTTTCCAGTTATAGATAGGTGTCGGTGAGGCTGCTGGGATGACGTCACTCCAGAATCCTCACCAAGAACGGCTGAAGCTAGCGACATGCTGTTGATCTCAAAAAATAGTTCTGACTCTGTGCCAAATCTCAAAAATAATGCTTCAGGGAAACATGAGATATGAGGGTCTCGGTGAGTATGCTGGGCTGACGTCATCCCAGCATACTCATCACAAAATCTCGAAATCCGCTAACTCTTTCCTGTCGGAATTATTGTCAAAAAATAGTTCTGAAATAGTTCTACAGTTTGCATATGGTGTCTGTGTCATAAAATACATCTTCTATACATATAATAAAACTGTAGAGGTCGAATTTCTGTACATAGAAAAAAAATGCTAAAAACCGAGTCAGGGGATGTAAGAAGAGAAATAAAACAAATCCCGATTTTTTTAAATTTTTTTGTTTCTCTGTTTGTCTGTTTGTCTGTTTATCTGTTTGTCTGTTTGTCTGTTTGCACGGGCTAATCTCCGAAACTGTTGGACCGATTTAATTGAAATTTTGCATCGTGGTACCTTATATCCCCGGTCAACATTTAGGCTATATAAAATCTCGAAATTTAGCCAGTAAATATAAAACCAACAACAAAAACCCCTGAAAAAATTCAAAGCTTGGTGTTTTTCAGTACATTTTACTCAAACCATAGAGATCAACGTATTTTTGACATACATGGGCTAAAAGCATGGACATGTTGTTTTTTAAATTTATCTTTTTCGAGAAAGGCAAAGGAATATGTGTCCATACAGCCAGGTCTTCAATATATGTATTTCTTAGCTATGTCTTCAATTTATTTCTTCACTCCTCTCATTCTCCGTAAGCCGATAGTGTTTTGTTTACGAAGAACTATGGCGGCGAGAAGCACTGCCGCTGAATCTTTGTCGAAACCAAACGGAGCGGATACACTGTATCACTTGAATTACTTTTTAACCGACTTCCAAAAAAGAGGAGGTATGTTCGACTGTACACAGGGTAGAATTTTGTAATGCCACCTGAAGGGAAAGTAAAGAAAACATTCCTTTATTTTTGAAAAGAAAGAAAACTGCAATCAAGGATTTTCGAAAATTCGCTTGCCACAACCGGGAATCGAACCGACTAAAATCTGCAAGAATACCCTCTACTTTTATTGCGTCGATCGTTGGGGTCAATTATAATTCTAACAAACTTGGTAAATTAAATGAAAGAAAAACCATTAAATCTGTGAAATCCGGACTTATAAATTCAATGAGCCAATACCAACATGCTAAATTCAATGGTTTAATTTAAGATTTCATAGTTTTCCTTTCGTTTAATTTACTAAGTTTTTCAGAGAAATTTCATTCTTATAATTGACCCTAACGATCGATGCATTAAAAGTACAGGGTGTAATTTTTACAGATTTTAGTCGGTTCGATTCCCGGGTGTGGTAAACGAATTTTCGAAAATCCTTGAATGCAGTTTTCTTTGAGTACAATTTTCTATCTACACTATTAAGAGCCCAACAAACAAAAATTGGTCTTGTAGTGGCTTATATGGCAAAAAAATAATATTCTTATAGAAGCCGCATTATCGCTAATAAGGGTGCGTTTGGGCACAAATTATAAGGAAAATAACCTTATACCCCGCTTATAGCTGTCTTATTGTCTGCTTTTTTTTCCTTAAACGTGTCATATTACGACAAGTAACAAGGATAACTTCCTTATAATGGCAAGAAAAAATCTCCTAAAAGTTAATACATATTATAAGAGCCATTTATAAATCATTAATAAGGGCGATCACCCTTATACATGTTTTATTATGTTCCGATACAAGGGAGTTAAACTTATTGCGCCAAATCAAAGTCTCTTAAAAATCCGTTGGCCCTTATAGCCGTCTGTTTATGATTCTGCAACAAGTCTTTTTTTTAAAGTGATTACATTTTTCGTAACAGTTTGAAGAAGAAAGACAAACGTCAACCATTTTATTGGAAAGTGAACGGTAAGTTATTATTTTATGTAGTTTATTTACCTGATTTATGTGCTTGTATATAGTGAAAAGTGCATGGGAATTCAAATGCATGATAAAAGGTGGTACGCTGTGTGTTATAATATCAACCCGCCCTCGAGTTTAAGCTGTTTTTGTGCTCCAAACGTTATTAATTATCTAGTCAGGTTATATACACCGCTATTATGAGGGAAAAACGATTCGTACATCGTCTTCAAGGAGTCTATGAGACTGAAGACTTTATAATGGCAACGTTATATTATTTATGCTTTCGCCATTTTATACATCGTTAGGGTTCCTTACTCACGAACAAAATCCTTTACCTAGCTAGTATTGTTCCCATAATATTATATAATATAAATTTATTTTACACTTTTCTCTATAGCAGCGTTCGGAAAACCCATTTATAAGGACAACCGTTATAAAAGGTTAACAGTGCATTCGGTAACCCTATTAAACGGTTAACCTATTTATACGGTTAACCCTTATAAAAGGTAATTTACCAATACGGTTAACACTTAAAAATCTAGATTCGGTAACCTCTTGAAACGGTTAACCTATTGAATGTGTTAACACTTATAAAAGGTTAATCTGATTTTTTCATGATTAACCAGAGTAAATGAGATAAAAGATTCAGCCAGAGAAAGTAAGTGATAGATAATCGACGTAAGCGAATTACATATAATAAACCAAGTTTGTTTATGCGTGGTGCGCAAGGAGAGACGACGACTAGTTAGACTATGGAAACAAAAATGGATTTTCGGACTGTCGGGAGCGTGTGTGCGGGAGTGTTGGTGCCAGAAACGGAAGACACTGAATGTGAATTCAAGGATAAGCTGAACGGTAAATACCTAAATGTTTTGATATATTTTTTTGAATCTACAAACAAAACAGATCCTATTCAAATTCTTAAGTAAATACTTGGAAACTATACTACAATTTATTTTAAGGCAGGTAGGTACTGGTTTGACATGCTTTCCCAAAAAGCGTGTAATCAACGAGTTGTAGTTATAGTTATTATTATTAGAGCTGTGCCAGGATAAATAATGTTCCAAATAGATTTTATTTAAGGAGTAAGTAGGTAGGTATGGTGTCAATAGTTTCGCTAGTCAAACAATGTTAGCGGGCGGAGCGGCTCGGCGGCAGGCCACCGCGCCGCGCCGCTCGCTGCCCGAGGCCCGGATGGCCGACAACCGACCGACAACGACGCGCGCTGCATGTTTAGTCCAAGAGCCAACCACTTTATTCTTACGTTATTTAAAACCAACATAAACTTGCATAATTAGGTGTTTTTTTTTACTATAGTAAACGTTTAAGTTATAGACACCCATTCTAGGTCATTTTAAAGAAACATGTTTTTTAACCGATTTACCTGTATGTATGCATATTTGTATGTATGTTTGTGTGCGATTATCACACGTTTGGCTAAACCGAATTTGATGTGGTTTACAGAACAGTATTTATTACATTTAGGAGAAGGTTTAAATAGTTTAACCGACTTTTAAAAAAGGAGTTTCTCAGTTTGACCCGTATGTATGTATGTAATATGTATATGTAGGTATGTTAGTCCGTGATAATTCTTATAGACTTTTTAAATGATTTCGTCTTTATTTTTCGCATTTTTGAAAACGGTTTATTTATTTTTTCTTAAAAATTTGTTTGTTTTAGTTTGAAATCCAAATTTACAATACAAATTTAAATGTAGGGTGAGGTGTAGGTACCTGAAATATTTAAGACTAATTCAGTCCATATAGGGTGGATGCCCCTAATACCAGCCCTGGACGTAATACCAGCCCTTTTACATTTTAGCTTTTTATTAGGTTTTCTATTAGTAACACTTAGCAATGTTTTCATTAAAAAAAACTTTTATTTGGTAGAACATGTGTACCAAATTTGGCAATACTGGCATGAATATGTCAGTTTCAAATCTAAGCTTTAACTGAGCGGACAACGGCCATTTTCCTATTTTTTCGACATTTTTGGGAGCTGCTAAAATAAGGTATTTTTCACATTTATTCAGCTCTACGTGTTGTGATTTTTTTGATTATGGTTAGGGATAGTGTACTGCATGGATTACAGAGTAAATATATAAGTTATAACCTTTCTGTTAATGGGAATTGAGGGGGCTGCAATTACATTCAAGATTTGTATGGAGTACATAATGTACTATCACGTTCATAAATGGAGGCATAGTCAATACAAAACGCAGAAAACAAGTCGCTTGCGGCCGCTCGTGTACTCACACATGAACACAAATGACGTATACCGCAAACCGCATACCCCACTACGCTTGTTGCTCTGATAACAAGCATAATTTCACGAGCCAAAGCATAAGTCTTGGTGGCGCAGCGGAAACACTGTCTGCCTGCTGTAGCAAGGCGCGGGTTCGAGCCCAACTGTCGCCTAATAGCTACGAAGTTTTGTTAGATATGTTTTGGTTTTCAAACGTTTTTATAGTCATAGACCATACCATACAAAAATTGAATGCAATGAAGTTAGTTTAGATTCATTCGGTTCGGTGTTCATGAGCAACCTGTTTGTCATTGCTAGATCATAAGCGAAGGTGCTCGTGTGTTCTTACCGTATCGGCAGTTTACTGTGATTTCTTTTTTCGACATGCATACAAATACATAATAAGTTTGCAGGAGAGGCAGTATATTGTAGCGCTGCACAATATAGGATATAATATATCCCAAATTGCTAATGAGACAGGTCTTACAGTGAGTATTCTAATGTTTACTTAATATTAACACTGTTTTTAAATTTATAATTTATTTTGAGAACATAAACATATCATCTTAATGATAAGCTTAACTATTGTAATGCATTTTATTTGTGGTGCATAGTTTTTGTTCCTTATTATATTAATCTTGTTATTTTGGTTTTAGTGAAGGATGGGTGATCCCTTCAGGTGGCATTACAATAAGTGAGTCGGAAGAAATTACAAATATAGTAACTGACCCACAAATATTTAAAAAAAAAACTGTGCTGAACTTGCACTGAACAAAAATTTGGGATGAGCCAGCTGCCAACCAAATACATTGCATTCTTGGTACAGAGGCCAGCGCATCTGGTTAGTCCATTTTCATTGTAAAACCGCTCTTATCACAACGGCACAGAGTGCACGCGTGTGGTAACCTGAGTTGGGGCTGTCCGTACATAGCAAAATTTAGACAATTCGGCCCTGTCAGAGAAACTAAATGACATTATTCTATCTTCAGGATGTCACTTTTTGAAAACAATAAAACGGCTTATTTTTATTTTTAAGCAAAGTAATCTATGGCCGTACAGCCGGTGTTTTCAATGCATTTCTTATTTTTAAAGGCGGGTAACTCAATAGAAACTGACAATTGACATTTGTTTTATTAAAACCACTATGAATATGGTCTATTTATGTGTGATCTTGAATTCGTGTGTCATTTATTGTACTTACCTAAGTAATATGTCTTTCAACATACAATTTGCGTAAATTTTTTGACTCCACATATTTTTATTATATCAAAATTGATTTTCTATACAAAATCTTTACGTTTTTCACAGAAACGCGAAATACAATATTAATTACTTTTTGTGAGATTGTTAAGACAACATAAAACTTTTTAAAGAAGTTTTAGAGGCACCACTAAAGAAGACTCAAGTGTAGATTTAAGTGTTGATTGTCTATCTCTCTCACTATCTCTCTCACTATCAAAAAAACGACTGCTACTTAAGTATAGATCAGAGTCGGAGTCGCGTTCTGTAATACGGACCTTAATCTATCAAAATCAGCAAGTGTATTATATGTATAGAAAATATAAGCGATAGAGGAAATAACTATGTTTGAGCTTTGTTTTTAGATCCAAAGTAATGTATTAAGTATCAACCTAATATGACATAGTTAGCCAAGTTTTAAAGTGAAAAATATTTTTAGAAATTGCTATTCCTTAGTTATCAATAAACGAAAATACGAACGAAATAAGTAATTTCTTTAATAAGAAACGGCAATTCATGTATCTGTAGTTGTGTCAGTGAACAAACTCGGTCTATAAAAATACATACAACACGCAGACGAAGTTGCGGGCATCAGCTAGTATAATATAATTTTGCTCATCGTTTTTTTTTCTAAATATCAGCAAAGAGATCAGATTTTATTTTTTATTTAAAGTTAAGTGTTGTCCAAAGTAACCTTTGAACATGCGCACGCTGCTGTTCCAAAATGAGGCCTTTGATTTGCAACGCTGCGATCTCATCAACACTGACGCGCGGAGAAAAGAAAAACGTCGCAGTTTACACTACCACCACCACATTCAACTCTAAGAAAATACTGTAAATAGCATAAGTTTTTGTAAATATATTAATTATCAACTGGCAGTCAAGTTTGATTCATCTCCTGCACCCCGAAGTACCCAGAACCCTCTGGAAGAGCTGCCATTGAAGTTCCCACTACCCAGTGGATGAGCCGTAGTTCCTTGACGCTTCCAGCATCCTCTCACTGTGGCCAAGACACCCTTAGCCGTCAGTAGATCGGTCTTGTGAGCCTGCTTGACCGGCAGTGAGAAAACCATTCCCTGCGCACATTGCACGACGTGCGCAAAAAAAATGCTGCGGCCATGTGTGTTTAGAAACTCACATGGCCGCAGCATTTTTTTTTAATAGTTTTTTTTTACATAAAACTCTTCACAGCTAACAGCAGTTCTATTTTTAAAGTTCATTCCGACCCTTAGGTGGAAAGTAATTTGTATGAGTTTTTCCCTCCCTATGGAGGGAAGCAGCATTTGCCACCCAATAATCAGATCAAAATAACACTACTTTCCGAGTATGAGAAATGAAGTGACCATAACCCTAGAAGCCTCATCATGGAATTTAACGTTTTTACATATGCCAATACAATAAATAGTTCCGGAAATAGTGATAAATAGTGCTACAATGAAATAAATAGTACCTCAATACTTTTCCAGTTATAGATAGGTGTCGGTGAGGATGCTGGGATGACGTCACTCCAGAATCCTCACCAAGAACGGCTGAAGCTAGCGACATGCTGTTGATCTCAAAAAATAGTTCTGACTCTGTGCCAAATCTCAAAAATAATGCTTCAGGGAAACATGAGATATGAGGGTCTCGGTGAGTATGCTGGGCTGACGTCATCCCAGCATACTCATCACAAAATCTCGAAATCCGCTAACTCTTTCCTGTCGGAATTATTGTCAAAAAATAGTTCTGAAATAGTTCTACAGTTTGCATATAGAATAGAATAGAATAGAATAGAAAATGTGTCTGTGTCATAAAATACATTTAATATAATTTTGCTCATTGTTTTTTTTTCTAAATATCAGCAAAGAGATCAGATTTTATTTTTTATTTAAAGTTAAGTGTTGTCCAAAGTAACCTTTGAACATGCGCACGCTGCTGTTCCAAAATGAGGCCTTTGATTTGCAACGCTGCGATCTCATCAACACTGACGCGCGGAGAAAAGAAAAACGTCGCAGTTTACACTACCACCACCACATTCAACTCTAAGAAAATACTGTATAAATAGCATAAGTTTTTGTAAATATATTAATTATCAACTGGCAGTCAAGTTTGATTCATCTCCTGCACCCCGAAGTACCCAGAACCCTCTGGAAGAGCTGCCATTGAAGTTCCCACTACCCAGTGGATGAGCCGTAGTTCCTTGACGCTTCCAGCATCCTCTCACTGTGGCCAAGACACCCTTAGCCGTCAGTAGATCGGTCTTGTGAGCCTGCTTGACCGGCAGTGAGAAAACCATTCCCTGCGCACATTGCACGACGTGCGTACCCCCTTTCCTTCCCCCTTTCCGCCTGTTACCTTAGGTCTCCGGTAACAGACATCCCGTTCTACTCACTACATTCACATACAGCGTTAGGTAGGGATTAGGGACCCCTGAGGTCTTAGGATTGCACCCACACCGTTAGGGAGTTAGGTGTTAGGGTCCTAGGGATCAGAGTAGCTCTCTCTACTTAACGTTTTGTTGTGTGCAGTTGGCAGTTATTACAACCTCACAGTACCTCACCACACTCTACCCCGTTTAATATCCTCGCGATACACTTAACAGGAACACGTTGTAATAGCCGACAACTGTACATTTTTGGTCCTTCGAGAAATTTTGAACCACGCGATACGTCCATTTTTGGACGTCCCCCCCATAAGCCTTACGTAGCCTGACATTGACTGACTTACGCCGAGGCATACTTCGGGCTAGTGTAATCAACAAGCGCTAGTTTCGTTGGATGCTAAAGCACTTAAAGCGCTGAATTACCACTCGTACGGTAGCAGATCGGGGTGCCGGCTTTCCACCAGCGGGTTCCACCGGTTACTTTAAGAAGCTGCAAATACCGTATCGACGAAAAAGATTGTAGTTCAACGTTGACGAGTAGGTGTTAGGAATAGAGTAGGGATAGGGATTTAAAAATAATAATAATAAGAAAACAAAGATGGAGGTACAACAGATCAACGAACTTATAAAAAGCCAAGAAGCGGATTACAATGAATTGAGGCAAATTTTGACCAACTTAAAAAAAGATTCACCCTTAAGAAAAACGGAAAAATACATTACGGAAAGGAAAATAAAAATACGGGAAATCATAGAACGAGCTCGCAACAACCATACCGTACTAGAGGAGCAGGAATTGTTATCTACACACAAGTATATAACAACCAACTACATTGGAAGCATAGAGGAGGTATACACGGACGCCAAAAACTACCTACGAGAGTGTGAGAAGCGCCTGGAATTACTTCAAATCTATGAACCAAAAGAAGTGGAATCAGAAGGCAGCCCAAAAACCTTCAGTTCACCTAAACTAGTCATACAACTGTTTCGCATAAACCAAATGCAAAAAAAGATGCAGGTGACTACGCAGACTCTAAGTGAAAACAAACCCACGTGGTACTTAGAGTCACTACTAACTACACTACAAAAACAGTGGCAAGAAATTGAAGAAACTCATATACTCATTCTAATGGAAAATACAGATTTCGAACACAAATACTTCCAAGAAGAAATGTTTGAGATGACCCAGGATGAGTACGAGTTAGTGACAGAGAAGCTCTTTGAAAAAATTACAAAAAATAAACCAGAGAGTAGTCACAGAAAATCAATCAAATTGCCACAAATAACTATACCGGTGTTTACTGGGTCATATGAGTCATGGATAAACTTTTATGATTTGTTTACAAAAATCATACATGAAGACGAGTCGTTAACCAACACAGAAAAAATGCAGTACTTAAAAACGCATATTCAAGGTGACGCGGCAAAACTCATCAAACATCTGACTGTGTGCGAAGCGAATTACGTAACAGCCTGGGCACTACTTACGAAGCGATACAAAAATGAACGTTTGATTATCTCTAAACATATTGATAACATCTTGGATCAGCAGAAAATAAAAATAAGCAACTCGGAAAACTTGAGGAATTTACATGATTCACTCAATGAAAGCTTAGAAGCGCTCAAATGTCAAAACATCGACATATCAACTTGGGATCCGATACTATCAAGGATACTAAGTAGAACATGGGATTCCGAGACTAATGAAAAGTATGAACAGCAATTACAAGAGCCTAATAACTTAGAAAAATTCTCAGAGATGCTGAAATTCTTAGAAAAACGATTCAAATGTTTAGAAACCGCCCGTACTAACGGGTACAACAAAAGTAACGAGAAAAAATATCAAACGAACAATGATAACGCCTGTTGGTATTGTAAGAGCAAAGAGCACAATGTGTACAAATGTCCAACATTTATTTCACTGTCTGTAACCGAACGCAATAAAATCGTTAAAGAAAAACGTATGTGCGGAAATTGCCTGATGCATGAATCATCGAAAAAATGTCATAGCGACAAAAAATGCTCACAATGTAATAAGTGGCATCATTCGATGCTACATATGACTATCGATGAATGGAAAAAACAGGACAGTGAAAAACAAAATGGAACGAACAAAGAGCCACAACCATCCCAAACGTCAAAAAATAAACGAAATGAACCCCTTATTTCGAATCTATCCACGACCATCGAACTCAATACGCCAAAAACAACTCTGCTCGCAACAGCCATGGTAAAAGCGGTGGCTTTTGACGGCATTACGCATCTGCTACGAATATTATGTGACCAGGGGTCAGAAGCCTCATTCTGTACAGAAGAAGCAGCGCAAACCTTAGCGTACCCCCGTAAAAAGTTACAAACTAAAGTAATAGGAATAGCAGATGAAAAACCAAAGACATCGAACGATTGTATCAATGTCCAACTACTACCGAGATTCTCAAGTGATTATAGACTACCTGTAACACTTATTATCTTACCAAAACTAACGGGATCACTACCAAAAAGTGACCTACCTCAACTGCAAGATGAAAGTTTCAAAAATAAACTGATTGCAGATCCTACCTACTACAAAAAGGGACCAATAGACATAATATTGGCCCAAGAGTACAGCAAACTGCTACGAAGTGGATTACAAAAAATACAAGACGGAATAATCGCACAAAACACCGAATTCGGGTGGATTTTATCCGGGATTCGTAATAAGACTGAGAGCAAACTAAAAATCTTGAGTATGTGCTCACGTACTGAAGAAATACAACAAAAAAACAAAGTTTGGGAACTAGAAGAAGTAACCAAAAAAAAACACTTATCTGCCAGCAAACAAGTTTACGAAAACCCTTACAAAGAAAAAACAATACGGAACTCAGAGGGTACATACACCGTGAGGTTACCGTTCGAAAACCACAGTGTAGACTACGGAAATACCCGTAAAAAATCTGCCTCTAGATTAATACATCAAGAGCGGAAGTTTACCACTGATAAAAACTTACAAGAAAGATTCCAAGATTTTCATAACAACTATCTGAAAACGGGGCATATCAGAAATGTGCACCCGGCAAACATGATATCACGTGGAATCGAGCCCAGTAAGCTACAGCCATCATCTCTGTGGTGGAATGGCCCAGAACAGCTCAAAAACAACCAAATACCATTTACCAAAAAAATACCGGAAACTTGTGAAGAAATAAAATGATCTAACCATTTAACTATCACAAGTACAGATAGTAACGACGTATGGAAAAGATTCGGCAATTTCATAAAAATGATACAAGTACTCTCGTATTGTTACAGATTTCCTCGCAAACATAAAATAGACACACCATTAACATGCGAGGAAATAGAGCAAACAAAGAAACAAATTGTGCTCCTTACTCAAGAAGAAACGTCCACAGATGAGTACAAAACTATTAAAAATGGACAGGCGTTAAAGAAAAGAAACAAACTTACAAGTCTGGATCCATATATCGATTACGATGGATTATTGCGAGTGGGCGGCAGATTAAAAAACTCGAACTTAGAGTACGACCAAAACCACCCTCAACTCCCGCCAAGTAAACACCACGTGACGTCACTCGTCACTCAGGTCGCACATCAAAAATCCATGCACGGTGGAAATGGAGTAACTTTGGCGTACATACGTCAAAGATACTGGATCATTGGAGGCATAAAACGCGTGAAAAGTCATATTACAAAGTGCGTCAAATGCATACGATACAAGTCGACAACAGCAACTCAAAAAATGGGCATACTGCCCAAGGCACGAGTAACAGAATCATTCCCGTTTAGTCACGCAGGAATAGACAATGCCGGCCCAATACAAGTAAGAGCAATGAAGGGTAGAGGGCATAAATCCTATAAAGGATACATCGCTGTGTTTGTATGCCTATCAACTAAAGCAGTACACTTAGAGCTTGTAGGCGATCTAACGACTGAGTCGTTTATCGCAGCACTGCAGCGGTTCACGGCACGTAGAGGTCCAATATCACACATCTACAGTGATAATGGCACAAACTTCGTCGGAGCGGCCAATGTATTACATCAAAGCTTACTGGAAATAACACAATCAAGTGATTTTCAAAACTTTTTAACCAACATTGGAACGCAATGGCGCTTCATACCACCATCATCCCCACATTTTGGGGGAATCTGGGAAGCAGGGGTGAAGTCGATGAAGCACCACTTACGAAGAGTCATAGGAGACCAAACATTAACATACGAAGAGTTAAACACATTTTTAAACCAAATTGAAGCATCTCTAAACTCAAGACCATTGTGCGCTCAAAGTGACGATATTAACGACAATGTAATATTAACACCAAGCCATTTCCTAATAGGGCGAGAAGCAGTGGGCACTCCAGATCCATTAGTAGATGTAATGTTCAATAATTTGATAACAAAATGGAAACAAATCCAAAAAATGAAAAGAGACTTCTGGAAAAGCTGGACTCAAGATTACCTACACCAACTTCAACAAAGATATAAATGGAGAAAAAACCAAGAAAATCTAAAAGTAGGAACACTAGTCTTAGTAAAAGATGATAACATCAGACCCAGCAAATGGCCACTAGCAAAAATAAAGGAGGTTCATACAGGAAACGATGGCAATTCTAGAGTGGTAACATTACAAAAACCAACAGGTGCAACTCAGAAAAGATCTACACATACTCTGATTCCTCTTCCAATACAAAGTACTACAACTGAATATAGCACTAGTACAGTACAAGCTAATGTAGTGCAAACAGAGAAAAGAACACTCCCAAACAAATGGGAAAGAAAGGGAAACCTACCAAAAATCAAATCAAAACTATTAATTGGGCTACTTGCGGTACTACAAATAGTTAGTACAGGAATATGTTCATATACTCTGAGAAATATGAAACCGGGGTTCTATGTCGAGCAAATAGGAACGGTAAATGTAGACAGAGGAACATTCCGTATCGAAACTAATTACAAACGAGAAAACCTAGAAAATGACCTAGCAAAAATTAAAACTGCAACGTCACGGTTCCAACAGTTTTGTAAACAAGCTGAGATTCTTACAAAAACCCACTGTCTACAATTCCAACACTATCTACTAGAAGAACAATCAAAGTTCGAAAAAACCAAAGAATATCTGGTTGACGTCAATCAAACTAGAAAGAAAAGAGGATTACTAGGTCAATTCCTTACCTCAGTCTTTGGCGTCAACGATGAAGTCTACAAAGACATAGATACACTAAACAAAAACCAAAAAAAACTTATCGAGTCCGCAAACCAACAAACAAAATTCATGATCTCGACTATAACACAGGTTAACAGTACAGAAGAAAGAATAAGGAATAAACTAAATAAATATGAAACAAAACTTAACCAGGTTATAGACTACTTAAATTCAGTTAACAACTGGTACTCAGCTGTTGATAGCCACAAAATAAATATCCAAATACTTCAAACGTATGAACTAGCAAACAATTTCATAAAAGAAATAAACTATCACTACAATGGCTTACTAGAGATATACCACTCCAAAGCCACAGTATACAGCATTTTAACACCAAAAATATCAGTGAAATAATAACCACTGCAAACAAAAAATTACCTACTAATCTAAAAATCGTACAACAATTTTTGTTAGATACCAAAATCGCGGAAAATCAAACTCATATACAAGTTTACGCTTACTTTCCAATACAAGAGGTGACAAAGTACACGTTCATATACGTCACTCCAATTCCAAAGAAAAACAATGATGAGTCATTCCAAACAACAACTATACCAAACGCATACATCGGCCTAGATTACAATAATGAATTATATTTTGAATTAAATCATAACGAGTTTCAAAATTGCATTCATAGGCTGTCCCACTTTATTTGCTTTCCGGTGGCGGTGAAGAACATGCAATTAAACGAAAATTGCATCGTTGCTCAATTATTTAAAAATAACACAATAAATAACTGCAAAACCAACCGTTTCAAAATAAATAGCAATATAGCTTGGAAACAACTAAATATGCAAAACACGTGGTTATTTATGGTCAAGGACCACGTCACGGCATCAGTTATGTGTAACGGCCAGCGTACAGAAATTGAGCTTTCAAATGTCGGGGTTATACGTATCTCCGACGACTGCATCTTAAAAACTAAAAACATTATATTAACTGCCAAAAGATCTAATTCCGTACAAATTAGTGCTTCCTATTTAAAACCTATAGATTTCTCTTTTAACTCTACGTTAAATAAACATTCAAACGAAATTCCGTCAAAGGACGAAATTATAGAAAGTTCTAAAGATATTTACGAGCACCTCATTAACAAGGAAAAAACACTACACACGCAATTAGATAACACTGTCTGGAGACAAATAACTTCACACACATATACAACTAGCGCAGTGTTTTCAGTTGTTATTATAATTACTATTTTATTAACATTACGTTACGGTCCACAGATTGTAAGACGGGTTGGAGTCAAAGTACAACGCCACCGCACCACTAAACCAACGGAACCGGCAGCAGAACTACAACAAATCCAACCCCCCAGCATCACACGAGCGGCAGCGCAACCAGCGGCACCAACCAGAAGCCAGCGACCGCCAGCCGCCAGCCGCGGGCACACGTATAGCGTGCCCATCAAACCGGCTAAGAAACAACAAGAGATAGAACTCTATGAGATGGAATCCTGCTCCTGAGTCGCGCCAGAATGTCCAAAGTAACCTTTGAACATGCGCACGCTGCTGTTCCAAAATGAGGCCTTTGATTTGCAACGCTGCGATCTCATCAACACTGACGCGCGAAGAAAAGAAAAACGTCGCAGTTTACACTACCACCACCACATTCAACTCTAAGAAAATACTGTATAAATAGCATAAGTTTTTGTAAATATATTAATTATCAACTGGCAGTCAAGTTTGATTCATCTCCTGCACCCCGAAGTACCCAGAACCCTCTGGAAGAGCTGCCATTGAAGTTCCCACTACCCAGTGGATGAGCCGTAGTTCCTTGACGCTTCCAGCATCCTCTCACTGTGGCCGAGACACCCTTAGCCGTCAGTAGATCGGTCTTGTGAGCCTGCTTGACCGCCAGTGAGAAAACCATTCCCTGCGCACATTGCACGACGTGCGCACCCCCTTTCCTTCCCCCTTTCCGCCTGTTACCTTAGGTCTCCGGTAACAGACATCCCGTTCTACTCACTACATTCACATACAGCGTTAGGTAGGGATTAGGGACCCCTGAGGTCTTAGGATTGCACCCACACCGTTAGGGAGTTAGGTGTTAGGGTCCTAGGGATCAGAGTAGCTCTCTCTACTTAACGTTTTGTTGTGTGCAGTTGGCAGTTATTACAACCTCACAGTACCTCACCACACTCTACCCCGTTTAATATCCTCGCGATACACTTAACAAGAACACGTTGTAATAGCCGACAACTGTACAAGTGTAAATATTAAACGTTTTGTAAATAAAAATATAAATCCACTAAATTATTTAAATTTAACAGAAAATTATCATTTATTTATGCTAAAACGGTGAAAATATATAGTTCAGTATTTTTTTATTATTTTGCTGTATGGCATATTTGTCAAACTCATTTTGCGAGCGAAAACAGAAAAAAATAGGTAAAAAAACTTTTTAAGTTAAACGGTTTTATGTTAAACATACATTGCAATGTTTAAGATAAATGTACTAAAAACCAAAAAATAATAAAATAGATACAGTCGTGGGAATTATAAACATATGCATAGACTAGACTAAAATAAAACCGTGGGGCACGTCAATTGTCTACAAATTATCGACTTAATGTAATTTGACCCAAGAATAATAAAATAAATAAAACAAACGGGGTGAGCTAAATAAAACCGTTTAATTAATAATAAAAAACCGTTTAATAATAAAAAAATGATCGCGCCTCTTTACATATGTTTTCACTTGGTTTTCACAAACGGCATTTTTATTCTTCAGATTGTGATTATTGTCAGAAATACAACACAAAAAATGTCTTCTTCAAGTGCAGAACAGGAAACCTACGTGGGTACACCGCCAGAAATACTTTCCAAGGTGCAACATGCAAGTGATAGTTTGTTGCCGCCAATATCAAAGGAAAATTTATATTTCTTTTTTTCCTCGCAAATGTGTTGAAAAACGTCATAAGACACGTGTGCGCATTGGATATTACATTCTCGGCTCCGTTGAGACCTCGCCTTGGGCTCGGGCTCTAAACTCGCCTCTAATGTAATATCCAATTTAGCACACTTGTATCATAATGTACTATAGTGGCATTCTTATTTGGATGGGTAAAAATGTTACACTCGCGTCAGGACACATGACCTGATCGAAAATTCGTAAGACGGAGGGAGAGTAGACCGCAAGGAAGTAATATAACAGTGTTCAAGTTTCCACTTCCGCCGGCACTCCCAGAGTGCAACCCGTTTTTTTGTATGTTTGTTACGCTATAATTAATTTGATACCCAACACATGTTTATGTAAGACCCGTGTCCATACTATATACAGGGTTATTTTTGATCAGTACACAAATTTTTTGTACGGAAACTTTATGAAAATTTAACAGACCCGTATTTTTTTTATATCGTTTCATATAAACATTTCGAGCTAGATCGTCTGAAGCATGAAAATAAATAAAAAAAATTGTATTAAAAAAACAAATAATAACTTCGTCCAATTGACTTGAAAATTGGTAATAGTACTCTTCAACACAATTTGTGATACCCGTGTTTCTGCGTTTTACAAAATTCACGTTAAAAAGTCGTTAAAAAGGGGTATCAAAATCTGAAAATTTTGGAAAAAAAATGTTTTCCTTCTTGTTTACGTTCTATCAACGTTACTGACACCGTAAGAAAAATTTGTATACTGATTAAAAAGTAACCCTGTATACTATACTGGGTGAAAAACAACCTCCTAGCTATATTCAAAATCCTGAACCAGTATCACTCAAAGAACACATTTATGAAAAAACAATTTTTTTAAAGATATTTTTTCAATGGGAATAGTTCATTTTTTGCCTAAACATAGACATTATTCATACACCAGGCACGCGAGGGGTGCGGGTAGCGCTCGGGAGGTGCGTTTAGGAAAAAAAAAACCCATCCCCCCCCCTAAAAATAAAAAATAAATAAATAAAAAGTGTTCAGTAAGTGATACTGGTTCAGGATTTTCAATAAAGCTAGGAGGTTCTTTTTCACTGTATAAGTATAATATTATAAATGCGAAAGTAACTCTGTCTGTCTGTCTGTCTGTCCGTCTTTCACGCCTAAACTTCCGAACCGATTTTGATTAAATTTAGTACAGAGATAGATTAGAGCCTGGGAAAGGACATAGGCTACATTTTATCCAACAGTTGGGCACGATATAACCTGTAGTCCACGCGGGCGGAGCCGCGGGCGGATGGCCAGTTTAAAATTATTTTACTCATAGTTTTAAAATATGGCCGCCATTTTGAAAACGTCATACCTTGGTATCCAATAACTTTTGACCGTGTGGTGACCGGGTGAGAATAACACCACCCCATCTCTTTCCGTAGGTGTCGTAGGATCCAATTAAGGAAACACAAATGCGACCTGCCTCCTAGTAATCCATCTTAGGCAACGACACCTCAGTTTGTTTTGAATCAGAGGTGGCGTCCTATTTTCTCGCGCGGTGTGATAGGCTCTGTAACCCTTCTACCGAAGTCCGACGCCAAACAGCTTGCTGAGTTCCGGCGATGCCAGTGCCTTAATTGGAATTTTCTGGGTTAACTCGCTCCGTCGTCGACCTCATCTATGACCTTGCCCAAGATTGGGGTCAAGAATTAACCCATCTCATATAAAAAAACACACGAGAGCTTGTGTTCCGAAGATTTTTCGCAAAGATAACATATTAACAAACAACATACTTATTGGAAGTTGGTACTTGTCATAAGTTATTTTCATTACAGGAACCATAATAATTCTATACAGGATTTATAGTTTCATTGCTGGAATCGTATACTATTTTCATTACAGGAATTATAACAAAATAATACAGGAACAATGAATTGTAGCTTTAAAGTAATAAACACGAATGCAACCGGTTTCGTAAAATCGAACACAAGATTTTGCTTTATTAAAAAAATTGAAATCTAAATCAAGCAAGAACTTTATACAATACAAAAGCGATGAAATACAAGAACATTCAATTTCAATACATGAACGAGAAACTTCAATACAGGAACGATAAATTTAAATACAAGAACGATAAATTACAATATAAGATCGAGGTACTTCAATACAGGAACGATACATTTCAATACAGGAACCATAATTCCAATACAAGAACGATAAATATCAATACAAGAACGAAATACTTCAATACGGGAACGTTGAATATAAGAACGATAAATTTCAATATAAGAACGATAAATTTTAATACAGGAACGATAGTGCGCTATTCTGGGTTCAGTGATTTTAGACTATTTCAGAAATAAGCGCCGCATTTATGATCAGCCAGGTTATGATCAGCTTGGAAAATCATTTTTTTTGACGCATTAAAATAAGTGCTTGTTTTAATTTATTGTTTGTATATTAAGAATTAATGATAAAATACCTATTCTTAACTTTTCTTTTTCTATAATATATTCGCTTAAAATTTATAACAAATGTCTTGTAAAATTATCCTTTAGTTTTTAAATTACCTGAGTAGGTAAGTAATTTAGTCTATCTTTGATATAGACCTCTTCTTTTACCGGAGGTACCGGGAGTACTTCCTTGCTCTTTATTTATATGTCTACGTCGTGCCCTCAAGACTTTATTTGATAAAACACATATATTTCCAACATTCCAATCAACAGCGCCATCTGTGACTGAGTAGCAGATTTAATGAAGGCTATTGTTTTTTTTCAACTTTTTTAGGTTTTCGTAGCCGAAGGGTTAAAATGGGACCCTATTACTAAGACTGTTCTTCAGCCATACGTCTATTACCAGGCTGTATGTTATGAACCGTGATAGACAGTTGAAATTTTCACAGATGATGTATTTCTGTTGCCGCTATAACAACAAATAGCACAATATCAGTATTTTGTCAAAAGGCAAAACATATACTGAGTTACGACCTTTTTGTAACACTGTGGCACGTATATTCACTATCGAGTAATTCTATTTTAATATCCTTACTAATATAATATTATAAATGCGAAAGTCACTCTGCCTGTCTGTCTGTCCATCTTTCACGCCTTAACTACTGAACCGATTTTGATAAAATTTGGTACAGAGATAGATAGATAAGAACCACCTCGATCACGTCAGCTTTCAAAAAAAACCGCATCGAAATCGGTCCATTCGATTAGGAGCTACGATGCCACAGACAAACACACAGATACACCAGACATACAGACACACAAATACACTCGTCTAACTTATAACACCCCTCTTTTTTGTCGAGGGTTAGAAACAAATAACTATTCATATACTTTTTTGGTAAATACATATTCATAAGATTTCCAAATACACTTCTGGACACATCTATTGGCCCACCTTAGAGTTTAGGTTTCGATGGCCCCTACCTAAATATGATTGCAAGATTGAACAAAAACTATTGATGCAGTTTTAAAACTGATACATTTTACCATCTTTTTTGATCGTATTGTTTTAAATTTGAATTCAGAATACCACACGACATGGAGCTACGCCTAACAAGTCGGGTATGCCCCTTGATGAAGGCAGTTGATTTTTAACCCCCGACGCAAAATGAGGGGTGTTATACGTTTGACCGCTATGTGTGTGTGTGTGTGTGTCTGTGTGTCTGTGTGTCTGTCTGTGGCACCGTAGCTCTCAAACGGGTGAACCGATTTGGATGCGGTTTTTTTTATTTACAAGCAGGTTTTTTGGCGATGGTTCTTAGATACGTTTTATCAAAATCGGTTCAGCCGTTTCAAGTTCATCAGCTCTTTTGTTAGCTGCGGTAGGGTTCTTAGACTCTTAATGTGTATTTACTTTACTTTCAAACATACATGTGACCTAAAACTTGAAACACTCATGTATGCTTAATAACTATGCAGGATTATGGAACTCTTGGTCTGATGCTGCAGCCAGGATATCCAGAACACTAGCACACTCTTAAAAAAATAATAGCAGATATGTCGTGTTTGGACTCGTTTTGTTCAGTATTTGATTCTGCATACAATGCAATGGTGGCAACACGGTGAGCTGATGCTGCGGCCAGGATATCCAGAACACTAGCACATCCTTGAAAAAATAATAGCAGATATGTCGTGTTTGGACTCGTTTTGTTCAGTATTTGATTCTGCATACAATGCAATGGTGGCAACACGGTGAGCTGATGCTGCGGCCAGGATATCCAGAACACTAGCACATCCTTGAAATAATAAAAAATTAGAAATAAAAATTTAAACCCTCCCCCCCCCGCAAAAAAGTAAAGCGGACATTTAAAAAGTAAAAAATAATACCTTTCGTTGAGCCATCAAGTTTATTTCAGAAATACCTACCTATATATATTTTAATTATCGAAATCGATGGATGGCACGATAGGGTTTGCTCATTAAAATGGCGCTATAATGTCGCGTCGGAGTACCGCTTTAGTGAATCAGACCAATCAAATGAAGGGTCAATCAAATGAAGGGTCGGGGTAACGCTTTAGTGAATCAGACCCTTCATTTGATTGGGTCTGATTCACAAAAGCGGTACCCCGACGCGACATTATAGCGCCATTTTAATGAGCAAACCCTATCGTGCCATCCATCGATTTCGATAATTAAAATATATAGGTATTTCTGAAATTAATTTGATGGCTTAACGAAAGGTATTATTTTTTACTTTTTAAATGTCCGCTTTACTTTTTTGCGGGGGGGGGTTTTTTAAATTTTTAATTTAATTTTTTGAATAAAAAAACATGTTTTATCCAATAAAGGTTTAATTTAATAACGCGTGTTGCCTCTATGGGTATCTACGACAGTTCTCTAACGATTAGGCATAGAGTTTATCAACCGCTCTATGAAATTTTGAGGGATCATCTCCCATTCCTCTTTTATGGCAATTTTCAACTCCTGCATCGTCAGGGTAACTGGCTGACGAGCCCTAACACGTCTTTTTAGCTCGTTCCACATGTGCTCAATCGGGTTCAAGTCTGGGCTTCTGGCTGGCCAGTCCATAACTGTGATGTTCACATCCCGAAGCTATTCCCTGACGATGCCGGCCGTTTGGGCTCTTGCATTATCATGCATAAAAAGGAAATTTGGGCCCAAATAGTCCGCGTATGGCGAACTATGTTCCTATATCCAATAAACAAATGTAAATGATATTTCCTTGCGATCTGCAACTACAGTGGCGTAAGATAACTTCTATGATAATATTCAATTCATTAACGTCATACTTAATCCTCAAGTCATCGCATAAATAATAAAAACACATCTCGAGATATGGTCCTGTATTCTACATATCGTTCATGTATTGATTATCTCGTTCCTGTATTGAATATACAGTTCCTGTATTGAATATATAGTTCTTGTATTTAATGTATCGTTCCTGCATTGAATATTTAATTTATCGTTCTTGTATTTAAAATGTGTTGCGTTGCGAGTGTGTGTCTGTCTGTGGCATGATTTTTTTTAAAGCTAACGTAATCAAGATATATCTTTATTTTATCAAATATTTTATCAGATCGCCAGATGAATGAATGAATGAATAAATTCTTTATTGCACACGTAAACAAAAACATTAGAGAAAATTTACATTAGTGCAAAAGGCGGCCTAAAGTGATCTCTTCCAGACAACCCTTTGGCTGAAAGGAACCATTTTAAAAAGACTGAAGCGTAGTGCGCAGAATCGCAGATCAAGTAATAGATAAGTAATAAAGATATAAAAGTTTTAGGTAAAATAAATATAAACAAAATAAATTAATGAAAAGTACATAAATAATACATAAATACATATGCAAGCATAAATATATACTACATAAACAATCAGTTGCAAGTTCTAGATTCACGTCAGATGTCACGTGACCCTGATCGAAAATGCGTAGGATAGGGTTGCCACCTTTTTTGAAGTGAAAACTTCTTTAGCAGCGTCGTTGTGTACCTACTTTGAAGTATGGGTGGAAACCCGAACGGATTGCAGCCATATGGTAATATCATCTCTGTGACAGATGTCAACGATTATTCGCACATAGTGCGCAAATACCGATATAGACTAATAGGTCTTTACCTATGAAATTGCCGTTTTTCATACAATATTTTTGGAAAACTGATTTTTCCATACTAACGTTTTTGGGTTTTTCTCGGGAATGCGAAATCCAAATTTAGGGAAATTTTGTGGGAAGGTTTGGACAACATTACGTTAATTTTCATCATACTTACTTTATAGAAAGTTGTAACTGCAACAAAGGTACTACAGCAAAATAAGAAATGAAACTGGCAACGGATGAAACGAGCTATATTTGAGCTTCTTTTTCAGCAAATAAATCTAAAGTAAATATGTATTAATTTGACTCAATATCTACGTTATATGGCCAAGGTTTTAATTAAAAAACAAATTTAGTAATACTTAGCTGTTCAATCAAATAAATTATGAATAAAATAAAGCTTGAGAAAAAATCGGCAATTTCATAGGTAAAGACCTATTATTTTACTGAATTGAAAGTAGACAGTTTGGTCGAGTGAAAAAGTTGCCAGATTGTAAACAACAGGTCGAGGGTTCGAATCCTGAGATAATAACGGACTCTTTTTGTGTATTTTGTTTTATTTCCATATTAATGCACAGCGTTAATGTTCAAGTTTTCACTTCTGCCGGCACTCCCGGAGTGCAACCCGTTGTTTTTCATCTGTTCCACGTGAACGAAGTCGCGGGCAGAGAGTTCGAAAGTGCAGGGTGGTCCTGGACTTACTGTTTCAACAATGCCTAGAAAATTGAAATTTTTCTCAAAGGTTCCCTTAACGGTATTATAGACTATGAATAAGACAGGATTTTATAAAACTCCCACGGGAACTCTAAGTCCCTATATACTTATATTATGAATGAGAAAGAGACTTTGCCTACCTGTCTGTCTGTCTGTATGCCTGTTATGCTTTCAAGCCGAAATTTGGTACAGAGATAGATTAACCTTGGGAAAGCTGGGAACGATATAATCTAGCCCACGCGGGCGGAGCCACGGTCGGAAAGCTAGTTTGTACTACAATAAAACCGTAAGGACGATAAAAACTCTTCGCAAATCTCCGGACTATAAACGATTCTACTGAAATAATACAAAGCCCATTGTATTGTGTTTTATGTGTTTAATTCGGATTTTTACCACTTTACAAAATTATAAAACGAAAAATCACTATTCACGTTTTCTTCCTGAAAACTTCAACTAAGACAATATTACCATAAACTTAAAATAAGTATATGAAAAAGTTTCCAACAAGGACTAAACCCTAACAAGTTTGTAAATTGAAGATACTCAAAATAAATTAACTTTTTTTACAAAAAACAAACCGACTTCAAAAAGCGAAAATCCAAATCAAATACGCATATCCGTCGTCGCACCGACTTCAAACAGATCAGACCCCGAACGCGGTAAGGTTGAAGTATTTACCAAAGTTAAATCGCTCACGTATTCAACGTTTCTATTGGACTGAATACAAATGAAACGTGAGCGGTTTAGCTTTGGTAAACACGTTCAAACTTGCCGAGGTCGGGGAGCTGTAGTATACGTACGTATACAACACTGAATGCTACGTTTTTATTTTTCACTTTTAGAAGTCGGTTTGTTTTTTATTTAAAGTTAAGTAATTTATTTTTTCTATTTTTACTGTAAAATAATAGAAAGTAGGTATGTAAGAAACAGTGAAAATTCCTAATAAATGAGGGTTTCCCTCGATTTCCCTAGGATTCCATATTTCCATCACCAGATCCTGACCTAGTTACAACGGGACCACCTCTGGAGTATATACCCTTTCGAACAAAAAAGAATTTTGAAAATTGGTCCATAAACAGCTGATAAATCGGTGAACATACATAAAAAAGATAAGTACATACAGTCGCACCTCGAACCTCCTTCTTTTTAAGTCGGTTAAAAATAACTGAAAGAATATAATCAATGCCATAATAATAAAATTAATTACTACTACTTTCATGTGTGTCTGTGTACCTGTGTATCAGTATGTCTCTGTCTTTCTGTGGCATCGTAGCTCCTAAACGAATGGACCGACTTCGATACGGTTTTTACCTTGAAACTGACGTAAATGAGATGGTTCTTGGCTATGTTTGATCTAAATTGGTTCAGCCATTCAAAAGTTATAAGCAACTAGCTTTAAACCTGCGAGTCTGCCCGCATGGACAACAGGTCATATCGTGCCTAGCAGTAAGACAAAATGTAGACTATATCCTTTTCCAACATCTAATCTATATCTGTACTAAATTTAATCAAAATCGGTTTAGTAGTTTAGGCGTGAAAGAGAAACAAACATGATGAAAGCGTAACAGACAGACAGACAGTTACTTTCGTATTTATAATATCAGGTAGGGAAGTGGGATAACTGCTTTACCGCAAAACTTTCCTTTTATTGTTGTTTAATTTATCAGTTTCAGGCAAGGCAAAGGAATCTATATTATCTATACAGCCGCTTTTTAAAACATTGTATAAGTTCTATTTTTGTGGTCCTAGGTCCTTCAGGAGTTATGTAGTACCTAAATAGTTCCTAACACAGCGGGTCAGTGTTTTTTTTTTTGGCTTTTTATGTTAAAAGGCTGAAGGATGGCAAGACTACTTTCTCCATGCGAAATAATAAAAAGTTTGTCACAGCATACCGAAAGCCTACTAATGAACATCATAGGCCGCGTCGATAATACTGTATTTAGTCTACGCAGATTGAGAAACGAACCGATTTGCATTTTTTGCAAATAGTCCATAGGGGCTCTGCGATATGCAATTGCATGGAAGGATAATAATAACATGTGACTAGATCAAGTTGGACAATCGATCATAGCCAGCGGACTGAGGTCCGTCAATTAATTTTTGAAAGTTATATATATCCAACCGCTTGGAAAAACTTTGACACCGCGTTGTAAGTTATTTGCCTTAATAACGCAATATCTTTATCGCTTCACGTAAGTAGCGTGCTGAGAGTGTCACACTACTCACCCTCAACACTTGCACAGCGGTTTATGAATGTTATTCGACATTGCAGTTTGTAAAAGTCTACTTTTGCTAAATATTTGATACGTTTTTGTTAACCAGCGCCATCTAGACGGTATCAATGCTACTAACTAAGAAAAGCGATAATAATAATTGGCTTTGTACTTGTTTTTTACCCCCGACCCAAAAAGAGAGGTGTGTTATAAGTTTAAGTGTCTGTCTGTGTATCTGTCTGTGGTTATCGTAGCTCCCAAACCGATGAGCCGATTTTCACCTCAAGATTCCTTGAACGTGGCATAAAGCTACTCGACGATAGATGGCACCAGCTAGCGTATATCTTCATTCGATATTAATCTTTCACTATATATTATCATAAAGATAATCCACGAAATCTTTAAAGTCATTCTTTTTTCATATGAAAAAGTAGCATCACAACAAGCTCAAGCATCGAATAAAGCGTTAAGGAAATAACTTTGACAATTGATTACTCAATTCATCCTCGACTCCAGTGAGGTAAATTGTAAAGTCGAGGACGGAAGTGTCAAATAAAGCCAAAATCCGTGACAGAGGTAGTTGAGGAAATTTCGAGTTGACTTCTTAGAATATGGGTTCTTGCAGGATATGTCCTAACGATCATTTTGATGTATAATAAGTTCATGATAAATATTTTCTGTTTTGGTTTGTTCAGAGCAATTGCAAGTTTGTAATTATGTAATTGCTTTCTATAAAATGACAGGCACTAAGTCCAGAATTTCAAAGCTGAAAATCTCAAGAGATTGGATGTTTTATAGTTTGAAAATATTTACGTGCATAGTAATATGTAATAACCACAGGTATTTCATGGTTTCAAACACCACAACACAGACCGGACGGAGAAAAAATAATTATATTTGAAATTGTAATTTTCCATTTTTAAGCTAAATTTAGTTTAAGGGAATACCAATTCAACAAAATAAGGTTGAAATTTAAGAAGTCTATGTATGGTGATATTAATCAATTAAATCCAATGTTTTATTTCAAAGTAATCACAAGATGTTTCACAGTAATGACAGTATTATTTCACGAAATGGTTAGGTTTATTTCCTACAAGCAACAGATGGTGTTAAACACTAACAATGGAAAAGAACAACTATTTTTTCTAATGTAACGGTCAACAATAGGTACCTATTAAAAGTTTGATCAAGTCGGGTAAGTACCTGTTACGTAAAAAGAATCCAACGATCCTAAGAAAAGTATGAATTTATAATTTAAGTCCTGATTACCTTCTTAACAGTAATTAAAGAATTAGCGGGTTCAGAAGACCAACGTCTAGCATTGAGGCGGTGGTCATGGTAAACATTTACTGTTTTGTTTTCTTCAGAGCAATCGCAAATTATCAATAAGGTAATTGCTTTTTATAAAATAACAGGCACTAAGTCTAGAATTTCAAAGCTGAAAATCTCTGGAGATTAAACGTTTTATATTACGAAATTATTTACGTAAATAGTTATGTGTAATAAATACAAGTATTTCATAGTTTCAAATACCAAAACACAAATTGAACGCAGAAAAAAAATTAAAATTTGAAATCAAGAATTAGCATTTTTACGCCAAATATAGCTCAAAGAAAAACGAATTCAACAGATAAAGGACACATTTGAATATTACCATCTATGAAGATATCGATAGATCTAATCAGGCACTTGGTTACTATAAACACAAAAAATTTGTCAAGATTTTTCCAGTGGTCAATTAGTATTTTGTTTCTTCAAAAGATGGCGCTTAAACATGTCTTCGATTTCATTAATAAGCATTTCATGACCTTTATTATTTTATTAAACCATTGGTTTTACTTTCCAAATAGGTATACTGAATGAAAAAGAATGAAATGGCTCCATAATAGTTTTAAAATCTTCACTATTTAAGTATTAAATGATGTTATCGAGCTTGTTTTCATTTCACGTCTTAGATACGACTTGATTTTAGATAAAAAGGAATAGTTAAAGTGTTGAAGATGGACTTAGGGCGTGTGTAAAGTAAGTTGAGAAGTAAAATTAAACAATATTTAGGTAAATATAGAACCTACCTATCAATTGACCAATGAGGAAAAGTTCTGCTACTCAGTAAGAGATGGCAGCGGGTTCGAATAAAAACTTGACAAAGATAAAAGTTTTAATCTAAAGAAGGTCTTCGTACACTTGTAATTTAAGTAGGAAGCTAAATACTTTAAAATTAATAATGAAAGCCACGCGCGGGACATATTTGTTCACACAATTTATTTGTCTTTTTGACTAAAGTTCTGCTACTCGACAATAGATAGAGCTAGTATATTATTTTTTACTGACTTCAAAAAAGAAGGGGGTTCTATATTCGACTGTATGTCTTTTTTTATGTATGTTCACCGATTTCTCCGCCATTTATGGACCGATTTTTAAAATTCTTTTTTTGTTCGAAAGAGTATACTCCAGAGGTGGTCCCATTGTAACCAGGTCAGGATCTGATGATGAAATCCCAGGGAAATCGAGGGAAACCCTTGAATTTAATAGGCATTTACAATCAGTTTCTCATGTATGACCGCATCTTCGCGTTTATGCTAGACTAGCTTTCCGCCCGGCCGGGAGTTTGTTCCTGTGGGAATTCGGGAAATTCATGTACCCTATGTTCATCGCGGATAATGTAGGATTCTAATGGTGAATTTTTCAAATCGGTCCAGTAGTTTCGGAGCACCCGTTGTTATTAAAAAAAAATGTTTCTCATGTACAGGGGGCAGCGCATCGAGTTACTCCATTTTTATTGCAAAATCGCTCTTATCACAACAGCACAGAGTGCACGCGTCGGTTAGCCTGAGTTGCGGCCGTCCGTACTTTCTATTGCTAACTTTTTATGAATAAAATACTCAGACTCAAAAATTACTCAAAAGGCACGTTGTGATAAAATTATCATGTTGTAAAGCTAGATAGACTACAAAACCAAGATTTGGTTCTGCATGAGCTGGTCTTCACCCCTCTAGATTGTGATCATAGCCAATAACTCAGAAATCAAACAATGTATATCACTTCCGACATTCGATTGTGTTATAACTTTTAAACGGCTGAACCAATTTTGGTAAAATAAAGAATTATCTCGATTACATTAGCCATGCCACAGACAGACAACAGGTACACACGTCAAACTTATAAAACACCTTCTTTTTTGTCGAAGGTTAAAAAATACGCAGCTATCTATAATTCACAGATTTTAAAATAGCTCGCAACACATTTTAAATACAAGAACGATAAGTATTTAATACAGGAACGATACACTTAATACAGGAACAACATATTCAATACAGGAACTGCATATTTAATACAGGAACTACATATTCAATACAGGAACTACATATAACTAATATCTTTAAAGTACGAGTGAATAGGCTTCTTCTGGGTGAGCTCGCTATATCCTCGACCACATCTTTGCCCTAAGCTAGATTGTGTTCAAGAGCGAACCCATTTTTAATAAAATAATATATACAATACAGGAACTACATATTCAATACAGGAACTACAAATTCAATACAGAAACTACGTATACAATATAGGAACTGCATATTCAATACAGGAAGTACATATTCAATACAGGAACTACATGTTTCATACAGGAACTACATATTCAATACAGAAACTACAAATTCAATACAGGAACTACATATTCAATATAGGAACTGCATATTCAATACAGGAACTACATATTCAATACAAGCACGGTATGTCATATTTTCAATACAGGCAGGACCAACATCACAACATATGTTTTCATTATTTATGCGATCACTCGGGGGTTAAATGTAGCGTTAATGAATTGAATAAGATCACGGAAGTTATCTTACGAAATTATAGTTGCATATCGCATGGAAATAACATTTTCATTTGTTTATTGAAAACAGGAACATAGAGTTCCTGTATTGAATAATCAATAAAGTGTTCTTGTATTGAAAATAAAAGTAACTGAAATCTAAATTCCATTGGAATACTGAATGTTTAGTGCTCTTCCATAAAATATGAGTTGCTCTATTTGTGCTTGCTGTCAGAATGTTCGTGGTTCTTGTATTTAATTTTTAAATAATTTGTAATTAAAATGAATTCTTCTTCTGTTGGATTACGTCATACATGTATGACATGTATGAATAAATGTATAACGTAAACTTTCTGAAATAAACGCTGGTTTTAAAATGACTTTCTATCCCAGTTACTGAAAACATTGAAAGTTATCATCGATTCTAGAATAACTCCATGTTTGTGATGTTCTTCTCTACAACAGGGTACCTACCACGATCGTTTAAAAGCATTTCTGTTAAGGATCCAACTTTGAACTGCTTCGTAATTGGAATGTTTTTTAAAATGGTACCATGATGGCGCTGCTTTTGAACTGCTCGGTTGTCTATGGTCCATTTTAAATGTCTACATAAATTGTAGAACGCTGAACGCTCTCAAAGCTGTGTATTGATTTTAGATTTTTGATCCCCCCTCCTCTCCATTTAGGATCACCGACATCATGCAAATGTATTATTACATTTTATTATTGTCAAATAATTTTTGGGAAAGAAAAATATTCGGTGCGAATAGGACTTGAACCCACTCCCCAGGGTTAGATCTCACTAAGCGAATGAGAAATTTCGCCGGCTCGATAGCTTAGGGACCATCCATAAATTACGTCACACGTTAAGGGCGGGGAGGGGGTCGACAAAGTGTGACATTGTGTGACAAGGGGGTGGGAGGGGTCATAAGTGTTGTGACGTCACATTTCAAAATACGTTATAGGTATCAAAACGTGTTAACTATTAACGACAAACTTAACCTCCTCAGTCTCAAGCACTCTTTTTACGTTTTTTCTTTAGTTGAGACAATGAGTTTTGAGTTCCCAAAAAAAATTACAACTTTATTAAGTACTGCTTTTATTAGAAAAAAACAAAAAATGGAAAATATGCAAAATATGTGACGTCACGCTAGGGAGGGGGAGTCTTATAATTGTGACCAGCTGTGACCAGGAGAGGGAGGGGGTCAAAAAATCATGAAATTTGTGTGACGTAATTTATGGATGGCTCCTTAGTTGGTTAGAGCACCAGCAGATCTAATCCTGGGGTCATGGGTTCAAGTCCCAATCCCTAAAATTATTTCTGAATATCCCATGCGCGGGTAAGCGTTTTTAAATACTAAATTGTAATGTTGTAATTGTATTGTATTGTAATGTCAGGTAAAGGCGTCGGCAAGAAGAGTAAGAGTAGCAGTGCGAGCGCAGAGCCGGTGCCGGGGCCCAGTCGGGACACGCGCTACGGTAGTGTACACACGGCCTTTTTTTAACATAGGTTCACTGGAAAAAAATCCCTCTTGGGATATAAATAATAAAATAATTTTTATTTCAGGCACATAACAATTCCACAAAATGTTTTGCCCCGATAATAGTTATAATATTATAATTAATTATTAAATTAAATTAAATTAAATTCTATAAATTAATAGTAGATTAAGCAGCAAGGGGATAAAACAGTGTATTAAGTCACGGGCAGCATATTGAATCCTGAGCGAAATGAAGGATTCTGTAGTTCATTCCCGAACGTAGTGAGGGAATTAAGATGTTAATTCCCGAGCGGAGCGAGGGAATTATTGTTAAGAATCCTGAATGAAGCGAAGGATTCAAGTCTGCCCAAGACTAAGACACTTTTATCCCCGAGAAGCTTACTCTACTTTATACACCTACTGTGAGGTTAAATAAAAAAGAAATCATAAATTCATCCCATCAATAATGAGTCGCTGGAATTATCTGCATACTGGACTTTTTTTTTTAGATTTATTAAAAAAGCTTACCAAACAATTTAGTAATTCGCGGTAAAAATCACAGATCCAAAATCACCGACGACGTTTTCTTATAATATTTAGTTCCGAAGGCAAAGGAAAGTCAATAGCTAAGACATACAGCCAAGTTTTCATACTAAATATTTTTCATAAAAGTAAAATCTCTTTGATGTGTCAAATTTTATAGTTAAAATCTCCTTGGACCAAGGAAGTTAAGCCTTCAATAGCTTTGTTTTTTTTCGAAATTATTTTTGATAGAAGTTTTTGTTGAAATTTTGGCGTTCCATATTTAAATGTCATTAATGCCCAAGGGAAGTTCCATACAATTTTATTTCCCTTAAGCTTTAATGGCTTACTTTTAAATATAGAATACTTGACGTATAATACGTGCTCCAGGTGCAGGTGGTGTATAAAATATTAAATTATGTTGTCACAATATACTTCATAATATGTATTAATCGTCAGAGAGTTTTTTTTCTTAAGTATCCACTTATTTTAAAGTCACTGTCATAAACATATATTGTTCGAAATATTACTGTACGGTTCAGTAGTTTAGGCGTGAAAGCGTAATAGACAGACAGACAGAGTTAGTGAGGTGATATTTTTTTATGTTTTAGCGTTAATCTACATTCTTTTTTATCCACAGAAGAATACATAATCCCCCAAATGAACGGCGTAGCAACCGACTCCGAAGACATCCGACCTACGAACGGCCGATACGCGGCGGGCACGGACACGGGCACGGGCACGGGCGCGGGCACGGGCACGGCGGGCGGCTCTGACGGAGAGTACTGCGATATCGAGGTGTTGGAGGAGGAGGTGAATGATGATGTGCAGCTGCACTACACCAGGAGTAGCAGCACGCAGGTAACTAGCGGGGACTACGGTATTGAGGGACTTTTTTCTTTAATTTTTATTTTTTTTCATTGTAGGCTCCGAAACTACTGGACCGATTTGAAAAATTCTTTCACCATTAGAACCCTACATTATCCGGGATGGACATTGGACATAGGGCACATGATTTTCCCAAATTTCCACGGGAACGAAGTCTCGCGCGGGAAGCTAGTCTATCTATATCTTCTACTAGCATTCCGCCCGGGACTTCGTTCCCGTGGAAATTTGGGAAAATGATGTAGCCTATGTCCATCGGGGATAATTTAGCTTTCTAATGAATAGAATAGAATAGAATAGAAAAAATCTTTGTTTTATAGGACATTCAGGATGTCACTTAAAACAAGTCAAGATTACAATGAAATACATACAAACATACATTAAACGATTTAAATACATACATACGCATTCGTACCTCTAATCCTACTGACTCTACGCCTATTCGCAAAGGTGCAGTCTTCCCCAGAGAAGAACAGGCAAGAAACTCTGAGGTTGCTCTTTTAAATCGCATTACAAATTTTCTTTTTTACTAATTTTAACTAAATCTGAAATAACTCTAGAGCTGAGCAGTTCATTCCCATGGCTGCCTGTCTGATAGATAATCAGAAATTTTGTAATAGCCCTTTTTGCAAAGTTTTTGTTTAATTACTGTCTTAAATTTATCCAAAGGTAAATTTTGAATACACATGGGAATCTTATTATAGAAACGTATACATTGACCCATAAAAGAGTTCGTGACCTTGTGGAGACGACTGTCTAGTACATCCAGTTTATGCTTGGTCCTAGTATTATCATTGTGCCTATCGCTATTTTTCTTAAACAAATGTTCATTTTTCTTCACATATAAAAGATTGTCACATATATATTGGGATGCAAAAGTCAAAATATCTATTTCTTTGAACATTTGTCTAAGAGACATTCTAGGTCTCATTTGATAAATCGCGCGAACAGCCCTTTTCTGAAGAACAAAGATCTTATTTGTTCCCCCATTACCCCACAGTAAAATGCCATATGACATTAGGCTGTGGAAGTAACTGAAATATACGGTTCTCGCGAAAGAATGGTGAAAGAATTTTTCAAATCGGTCCAGTAGTTTCGGAGCCTATTCAATGCAAACAACAAACAATCAAATCTGTCCTCTTTATAATATGTATAGATACATGTATAGATACATATTATAAAGAGGAAAGATTTGATTGTTTGTTTGTTTGCATTGAATAGGCTCCGAAACCACTGGACCGATTTGAAATAGTAGATTGTTAATCGAGGGTTGAAAGAATCAATTCCCGAGGTATTTAGGCTATAGTCCGAGTAGGAATTGATTCTTTTACCCGTGTTAAACACTACTTTTCATTTCGAATATGAAGGAAAATAAAACTAGTTGTTTATCTAAACTATTTATTGATAATATATAATAATATTTGTAGTATCTATTTTTTGGAATTACGTCACAGATACATAACAGATTAGTATCCCTCCAATTTAAGTCGATTTTTTAATTTTAAATATGGAACTCACCGCGTAATTGTTGCGGCTTATTCCACTCAAAGAAGTTTGCGCTAAGTTCAAACTGGCTGTTTAGAAACTCACATGGCCGCAGCATTTTTTTTTAATTACCTAGGTAAAAAAAAAACTAGTTTTTTTTTACATAAAACTCTTCACAGCTGACAGCAGTTCTATTTTTAAAGTTCATTCCGGCCCTTAGGTGGGAAGTAATTTGTATGAGTTTTTCCCTCCCTATGGAGGGAAGCAGCATTTTCCACCCAATAATCAGATCAAAATAACACTACTTTCCGAGTATGAGAAATGAAAAATTCTTTTACCATTAGAAAGCTACACTATCCCCGATGGACATAGGCTACATAATTTTCCCGAATTCCCACGGGAACGAAGTCCCGGGCGGAATGCTAGTCTTTTATACTGCGCACCGCTAAGGAATGGAATTCTCTGCCTGCGTCTGTATTTCCGGGCTCATATAACCCGAGTCTCTTTAAAGTTCCAGTGAATAGGCATCTTCTGGGTGAGCTCGCTACATCCTTGACCACATCTCCGCCTTTGGGCTAGATTGTGGTCATTAGCAAACCCATAATCTATAATAAAAAGTTAAGTCATTATGTTTAGCAGCCCATTCATAATTTAGATTGCTTCGTTTAATATATTTGCCACTTCTCGCTACCATTTTCTAGCATTACGCAAAATAGACGCATGTTGACGTCGAGTTGCGGAAACCAGCCCGTCTTATAATTACCATTTTATACCATTCCCCCTCTAAAAAGCTTCGTTTTTTCATTGAAAATTGGGGATAAAGAGCTCTTTTAGTCATAGTTTTGATATTTGAAATTAGAACCCTAAAAAGATTCTTTTGCTCCCGCAAAACACGTTAAAAAAGAGCACATTTTTGTCAATTTTGGTGTTTACATTTCGAACACTCCCATGTATAGACATACGACCTCCATCACAAAGAATACATCGACAGGTTTAAATCTTTAAAATAAAAATGTGTGTTCTTTGCTGTCATTAATTAGCAATACGTCGACAAGAAATAAATATCTCGTCACATATATCGACAACAACAAGAAAATTACCCTAATCTTTAGAAATTCTTCAAATTATAATGAACATTTCAAATTTTTATGTACATTTTAAGTAATGTATCATTCCATTTTTCTTGATTAAATATTTATTTTCCGCTTAAATCTTTCTTTTTCTCGAGGTCATGGTATAAAATATAATGTGCAACTCTTGAATAAAACGGATTTTCATCGAGGGCTATGAATCACTCGCGTCATTCAGGATTCAATAATTTAGAATCCTTCATTTGCTCGTGATCCAACTTTGGCCCTCGCTTAAAATCCGTCTTTTATTCCCGAGTTGCACAATATTCTAGTACCATTCTTTTTTTAGTAAAAGTCAACGTACGTAAAAAAAATTATACAGGCCAATTTTATTAGCCGATTTCAAAAGAAGGAGGGTGTTCTCAATTCGACTGTATGTTTCTTTTTTGTTGTATATCGGTTTCGTGATAACTTCCAAAAGTATGCCGATTTTAAAAATTCTTTTTTTTTAAGTTTACTTTAGATTTAATGAATTTGCTTCGGGCGCCTCAGAAAAGTACTTAACTACATTTGACGGTTGTTTGGTTGGTCGAATTATTACTACGCAGATTTCCATATTACAAAATTCCAATTCTATCGGTAGAATCAATACTATTTAATTAATATGTGTTTTTGCTAACTTGTGTCCTATAAAATTGCTGTTCCCTTACAGGCCGCCTCATAAATCTGGATGTTACGTACCACCTTATACCTAATGAGATTTGAAATTAATACTTTGAATTGAATTTGAAGGGATTTAGGTATCTCTCTTTCAACCTCTCGGGTTGTTAATCAGTCCATGAAACTGAACAACTTCCCCAAGGAACATAGGTCAAAATACAAAATAAAATAGACGTGTGGCACTCGGGGACTGCCGCGGTAAAGCTATTGCATAGCATTTTGTATCAACTTATGCAATTATAATTAAAAGTAGCCCTCTACTTTTAATTATAATTGCATAAGTTAATACAAAATGCTATGTAAAAATTTCAAAAAAGTTTACCATTTTTTTTGTTTTTTACGGCCGCCATCTTGGATTTTAAAATGGATGTTATTTTCGCAATCAGCACCCCCGAAAACCTATTAAACGACACCCATGACGGTTTTCTACAAAAAATACATGTCCGCCATCTTGGATTTCAAAATGGATGTCATTTTCGGAATCAGAACCCCCGAAAACCTATTAAACGACACCCATGTCGGTATGCCCGAAAATTTCATATCCGCCATCTTGGATTTTTGGTGGGGGGAATCGAGACGCTCTGGGCTTTGCCCTTCGCGTCACGATTCCCCCAACTAAAATCCAAGATGGCGGATATGAAATTTTCGGATGGCGGTCGGCGGGTAATATGCTTGGTGACGCTTCGGGCTTCGCCCTACGCGGAGCTCGGCCTTCGGCCTCGCCCTATACGCAGCTCGCCTCGGCTCGCGCGTTCGGCTCGGTCTGCGACCTTGCCTCACCTTAAAAATCTAAATTTGTATGGCGGCCATCTTTAATTAGGGGGGGACGCTCCGGGCTTCGCCCTACGCGGAGTTCGGCCTTCGGCCTCACCCTATACGCGGCTCGACTCGGCCTTCGACCTCGCCTCACCTTTAGAATCTAAACTTGTATGGCGGCCATCTTGGATTTGGGGGGGGGGACGCTCCGGGCTACGCCCTACGCGGAGCTCGGCCTTCGGCCTCGCTTTTTACGCAGCTCGCCTCGGCCTACGACCTCGCCTCGCAGCGTGGCGTCGTGGTTCGGCTCGGCCTGCGGCCTCGCCTCACCACTCCTTGTATGGCGGCCATCTTGGAAAATGGTGGAATCGAAAAACTGACCTGATATTCGGAATCATCGACCCCCAAACCCCCCAGACACCGATTTTCGTCCGGATCGGAGCAACTTCATTTTATTATTATTATATTATTATTATTATTATATTATTATGTTTGTCTAGATCCTTGAATCTCGGGCAATTACGTCCCGGACCTTTGGAAGGCGTGCGTGGCCGAAGCCAACACGTAGAGGCCCGTTAGACAATTTAATTTAGTAATGTGACACCAACCGGCAGTTATCTCTGTATGCACTATAGAAATGCACCCAAAGACAACCCCCGGTTAGTGCAGGACTATTATTATATTATTATTATTATTATATTATTATTATTATATTATTATTATTATTGTTGCACGCACACAAACACCGTGTCGAAGACTGCCGAACTTAAACGACGTTAGACGATGCGCGGCCTTCAAGCCACACCTCCGTGCCCGTCGGAGTGGGGGGAGCGTTAGGTTTTTTCGTTACGGAATTTTTGGATTCGGTCCCCGCGCTCAAGGCCTGCGATAGAATCTATGCAATAGCTTAAAAAAATACAAAATTTTGATCTCCCATACAAAATGCGCTTATATGCTGATGAAGTTTGTATAGAAACTCAAATTTTTTTTTTCGTATTTTGACCTGTGTTCCTTGGGGAAGTTGTTCAGTTTCATGGACTGATTAACCACCCGAGAGGTTGAAAGAGATACCTAAAGCCCTGTGTACTTTGTATGACAGCGGTCCCGCAAGCGTCGGCTGGTGTCTAGCAGCGACTCGCACTCTCCGAGACGGAGGAAACGGAAACACCACACCAGGTATGTACCATAACGAGAGGGTAGTCGGGAGGTAAGACACGACAGAGAGGGAATTATAGTACCGTGTGGTGATCGGTTGAGAATATCACCACCCCATTTCTTTCCGTGGGTGTCGTAAGAGGCGACTAAGGAAACAAATGAGACCTGCCTCCTATTAAACCACCCCAGGCAACGACACCTCAATTAGTTTTGAATCTGAGGAGTACCAGTGCCTTATAGGCATTTTCTGGGTTAGCTTGCTCCATTGTCGACCTCATCTATGACCTTGGTCAAGATTGAGGTCAAGAGTTAACCCATCATAAAATAATAAAAAAGTTATTTATTATAGGAAACAACTATTCTGAAGTGAAGCTACGAGAAGTCAAGTGTGTGGTGAACTTGGCTAACCCTGGTGTCAGAGTTTTCAAACCGCACAATGGCCTCTGACTTCAGCTTTAAAAATGTACACATCAACGCGGTCTAAGGATATTGCACGATTTTTCATACAAAAGTGGTCTGTTTGAGAAGCTATAATACCATACTCGAGATACATGGAGCGCTATACTTTTCAGACGAGCAAGTGCTAAACCTGAATTATCAATTCTCGTCATTAAATTTTGTTGTATTTGAAATTTGTGAAAACATGACGGAAACGAAAACGAAAATGCACTTTTTGCCTGCTTTTGTAAGAAAATGGTATTTTTACAAATTTCAAGTACTTAAAACAAAATTTATTGACTAGAATTGAACATTCAAGTTTAGCACTTGCTCGTCTGAAAATTATAGCCCTTCATGTATCTTGAGTATGCTTTTATAACTTCTCAAACAGGCCTCTTTTGTGTGAAAAATCGTGGAATATCCCTAGACCGTGTTGATGTGTGTATATAAATCGGTCTATTAGATACAAATCATAACACTCCTCTTTTTTTTGTCGGGGGCTAAAAAGAGAACTTCATGCTGAACTGGGAGTGAAAGAAAAACTTAGAATGTGCCAGCCGCTAACTCTTCCCAGGCATACTGTAAAAAACAAGTGCGACGTGGGCGAAAGGCTGACAACCTCTCACCACTATATACTCATATTCCATCTAATAACCTTCAGAATTATTGTCAAAAGTGGCATCAAGTGGTTCTAGAACTACATCACGTTCTGTCTACCCCCAAAGGATTATAAGCGTGAATGTATAAAACAATCGATTTGCTACAGCCAGACATTAATCCTTAAATCCAACATTTCGAAAACTGTCCTTTGTGGCATCTACACATATTATAAAGAGGAAAGATTTGATTGTTTGTTTGTTCGAATAGGCTCCGAAACTACTGGACCGATTTAAAAAATTCTTTCACCATTAGAATCCTACATTATCCGGGATGCACATAGGGTACGAAGTCCCGTGCGGGAAGCTAGTAGTATAAAAAAGGGGAAGTAGGTTACCTTCATACAAACGCAGCGCGCGCGGCTTGTGTGTGTGCGCCATAGTATCTACGCGTCGCCGCACGCACACTCAACAAAATCTCGGCGTGTTTCGCAGTGCGCCAGTACCGCACAAGGTTCGAGTGTGCGTGCGGCAACGCATAGATACTATGGCGCATACATACAAGCCGTGCGCGGTGCGGACGTATGAAGATAACATACTTCCCCTTTTTATACTACCTATGTTTTTTTTTAAACAGTGGTACAGAATAAAAGTTTTATTTATTTTGTTTAATTTTTATTTTTATTTGATGGCATCCCTAAAACCTTCCCTTCCTTTAAACATTCCTAGAACCTGCCTATCTCAGTTCCTGAAACATCATAATCAGATTTACAACAAAAACTTATAAAAGGAAAAAAATATCTGATATTGTTGTTGGTTTACTTAATAAAATCATTTTGTACCGTATGGTGATCGGTTGCGAATAACACCACCCCATTTCTTTCCGTGGATGTTGTAAGAGGCGACTAAGGAAACAAATGAGACCTGCCACCTATTAATCCACCCCAGGCAACGACACCTCAATTAGTTCTGAATCTGAAGAGTACCAGTGCCTTATAGGCATTTTCTGGGTTAGCTTGCTCCATTGTCGACCTCATGTATGACCTTGGTCAAGATTGAAGTCAAGAGTTAACCCATCCTGTAATAAAAAAAAATCATTTTACAAAAAATATTTTTTGTGACCACCTTATTTATAACCCATTTACAGACAACGGTTGCTGACATTCGCATTTCTACTAAGTATCTGCTGTCATTTGAAGAAACTCTGTAACGACATCTATTTACTTATTAAATATTTGTGTGGGCTTTTTTTTATAAAGAATTGGTTCACTCTTGACCACAATATAACCTAGGGCGAAGATGCGGTCGAGGAAGTATCGAGCTCACCCAGAAGAAGCCTATTCACTCGAACTTTAAAGAGATTCGGGTTATATGAGCTTGGGAATACAGACGCAGGCAGAGAATTCCATTCCTTGGCAGTGCGCTATATATATAAATGACCTTTGAAAATTGCGTTTCATTAATTTTATTTTTTGTTATTAAACCCTGACCAACATATAATTCCAAACTACAGTTATTGATTATTGACTCGAATCTAACAAGTCCAAATTCCAAGATTTTACATTCATTTTATTAGAAAGTTTTAGTCACAATACTCTTTCACACAAATAATATAACCATAAAACAAAAACATGTTTATATTGTAGTGTAAAATGCGGCGGCCTTATTGATATAGAGCAATTTCTTCCAGGCAACCGGGATCATAGTTATAGTAACCAACTTCTGTCTTCATGATCAGATCATCATTTTAGATTTTAGCAATTTTTAATGTCAGAAAATAGTCATCAAATCAAGTTTAACAAGTTCAAACAAGACAAGGCTACTTTGTTCCGTATAACCACCTTCGGACTTCATCATCAGACCATGAACATCATATAGGGATAAAGTACTCGATAAGACAAATCTAACAAGCCCAAACACGGCCGGGTTATCTTGTTTCGTTGCAGAGTTCCTATGTCCACCTTCCGATTGCATCATCAGATCAGCTCCATTTTATATTATTATTTATTTTTTATAAAAGTTACATAGTTATACCAAATTTCAGCTCAATCGGAAACCGGTAACATTTTCAAAGGTAAAATAGTAATATTTCGCTATTTCAAACATTCGCGGTATTTTGCATCAGTGCTACCAGTTGCGATATTATTTCGTCGTGGTAGTTTTGCAATCAATTATTGTTTTTCTTACTGTTTTTATTTTCAATTTAAAGAATGTTTTATTGTTGTCGTATAATGCGATTCTTTATTCAACAAATGGCCTTTAGTCTTCGCTCTTAAATGTATAAAATGAAGGTTAAGAATTCATTGCCGATGCCGTCATTTTTAGTAATCTTATGACAGAATCGTCTTATGACCCCTGGTCACACTGTAATGTCAAAAAAATCACCAGTGTTGCCAATTTAGCATATTTTATGCTAAATTTGGCAGATTTTCTTTCCGTTTAGCAGAATATTTTCTTAATTAGCATATAGCATATTTTTTTAGCATATTAACATATGAAAAATAAACATGCTATTTTAAATAAACATAACATGAAAATTATTTTGGTTGAATAAAATGTAACATGAAACGAACAACCGCTTCTGTTCTGAGACTTCTAGGGAATTTCCCCTCCATAATTGTTTATTTTTTATTATGTAGACACCACAGACAAACGTAATTACGTCTAGGGCTTCCAATACCGGGATCCCGGTATTGGCTAATACCGGGATCCCGGACTTTTTTTAGACATTTTCAATACCGGTATTGAAATGTCTAATACCGGGATCCCGGTATTAGTGATTTTATTTTATTTTTAGTACAAAACTCGTTGCAATAGACAATCACTGCCGCAGAAACACATTAATTATATTATTTCGAAAATTTCCCAATCGATATTTTAATTATCTAACGACTTAGTGGAAATTACAACAAAATTAAGTAATTTTAAGAGTCCTTGCCAGTTTTATGAGGCGACACTAGCGCCACGGCGCCCGGTAGCAGAGGGAAAATTCCCAACACGCCCCGCCTCAGGTGCAAGGCGAAGCAGTTAGTCATCAAACAGTGAGCAGTGGAATTGCACGCGTTATCATAGCAGTGTTTTGGCTGGCTCTGCTCTGTGACTTTGTGTTGTACGTGCTTTATAACTGGATGGATACGATACGACATAAAAATGTAAGTTATGACTTATGAGATCTATTTTTTATCTATTTTACGCTAAATTTTGATTTTGATACTTATGTACTCAAAAACGTACCACAGCACAAGAAGATCGATATTTGGTGAACACCATACTTCGTAATCGCTTTCTCACAGGAACAAAATTTACAAATCGTTTCGACGCCTCGGAGGAAGTAACCCAAGCGCATGGACGGTAAGACGACGACTTGCTGAGGCTAACTTGAAACCACTAAGACCTGAAAACGGCCCTAAATTGGAGCGTGGGTATCGTATTTCAAGACTAAGGTATGCCCAAAACCACTTGAATTGGAATATTGAAGATGGGTCAAAAGTTATGTTCTCCGACAAATCTAAATGTATGCTCTACAAGCACGATGGAAGACACAGAGTGTATAGAAGACCAGGGGAAAGGTTCAAGCAAGCATGCATCGAAGAAAAAGTAGCCTACGGCGGTGGGTCTGTACTTGTGTGGGCCGGAATTTCTTCTGAGAATTACACAGAACTGGTGTTCATAGAAAACGGCTATTTAACTAGCGAAAGATATGTGGAAGAAATCCTAAATTAACACATTGGTCCATTTATGGTCAATTTGGGTGAGGATGCCATTTTTATGCATGACAATGCCCGACCTCACACAGGTCAGATTGCAAATGACTATCTTCAAGAGATGAACATTACTCGTATGGACTCCATACTATGGAGTGGCCAGCACGCAGCCTGGATATCAACCCGATCGAGCATGCTTGGGACGAGCTAGGGAGATGCGTAAAACAACGAAACCCTCTCCCAATCATGCTTCGTGAGCTCACAATTGCTCTCACAGAGGAATGGGAGAATATTCCCCAAAATCATATCAGGAACTTGGTGTACAGTATGCCAAACCGCGTAAACGTAATGGAAGCACGTTGAGGCAATAAGAAGTATATAAATTCAAAAAATTCGTAATGTTATTCAAAAATGTCATGTTTTCTGTTTTTTTTAAGGCGAGATCAGCAGTTTTTTTCTTATGTAATTTTTTGGATAAAATTTAGTAAATCATTTATTTTATTACTTTCATTTAAGGGGTATTATAAGGTCTATTAAACACAATTTTATTAATATGATTAATTTTAATAGAGACTGGTTATATGGCCGAAATTTTCTATCATAATTTTTTTAGTACGAATTATTGTATAAAAAAAGACTGATCTGTCTGACTGAGACGTAATAAATATTATTACATAAATAAATGATTTTGCATGGCAAATTCATTTTATTTAATGGAGAAAATACCTTCTACAGAAACAAATTCCGAAAGAATGATAAATCTGCAAAAAAAAATGTTTTTTTTTTCAATACCGGTATCCCGGGATCCCGGTATTGAGAATTTTTTTTTCGGTATTAATACCGGTATTCAAAAAATCCGGTATTCGAAAGCCCTAATTACGTCCCACCCTTTTCCTGGTAAGAATGGAAAGAGAAATAAAAATTTCATCTTAAGTGTCAAGCCTTCCATTGTGGAAATAGCCAAAGAGTTCAGAGTGGATACATCTACATCTACACTAATATTATAAAGAGGAAAGATTTGTACCTATTTTTGTATGTTTGTAATGAATAGGCTCAAAAAGTACTGGACCGATTTCAAAAATTCTTTCACCATTAGGATACTACCTACATTATCCCTGAGTAACATAGGCTACATAATTTCCATGAATTCCTACGGGAACGAAGTCCCGAGCGGGATGCTAGTCTAGAATATAAAGACATATCTCAACGGGTAAACATAGTACGTACATTTAATGGAAATGCACATCTTCCACCGTTAACTTCTGGAACGAAGTTATTGAATATAAAGATGCAGCTGCCAATAACCCCTTTGCCGATTTGTCTCAGTTCGCAATATCCCTGCTGTAATTGCCTCATTCGAACGCGGAGATTGAATGCGTTTTCAGTCAAATGAATTTAGTCAAGACTAAACTCCGAAATCGTTAGGCAGTAAAAACACAAAATGCCATATTATATGTCAGATTTCGCTTGAAGAGAGAGCAGGCAAGTGTTTTTATTCATATGTACTTCCTGACGATGTACTTGCTGTGTAGTATAGGCACCAAAGAGACCTATAATTCAGACTCTCAGTCTTCTACTTCTACGTCTGCCGTACTCAGAGACTTCAACTAAAGTACTATTAAACTCTGATGTTGTCTCTGTCACTCTTGTTGATATAAACAAGGATAGCATGACATTTAATTACTTCTCAACTTTAATTGACGTCTCTGAGTACGGCAGTAAGCTAATTTAAAACGCAGTGATTATACATACTTTTTGAGCTAATTGATGAAGATCAAGATATTGACTGTTAATTTGAAAACTTCGAATAAGTAACTCAAAATCCTACACTTTTAATGTTGATTAAAATTTGAAATTAGTTTGGCATTTTATTTTAGCACTTTTTCAAGTACAGTATAAACTCTATATAACGACACTGAAGGGACTGCGCGTTTTATGACGTTATTGAGAGTTGTCGTTAAATGGAGGGAAGAAAAATCTGTGTTAGAAAAAGAAAAAGATTATTTCAGACTAGTGTTTCGTCAATACACAGTGATTTTTTCTTACTTGCCATGTTTACAGTTTAAAAGTTTGTGAGCAACTAAGAATATGATAATAGATAAGAATAGATAATCTATGACTCCTACTAACAACAGTCTACACGTGCTGGCAATCCCAATTTGTGAACAAAAGAACGAATTTCTTAGAAAGTTCGGTATTTAAGATGCCGACAGTCGAGTTTATTACGGGCTAGGATAGTAAAGCGACAAAAAAACGTTCTTTTGTCGCTTTATTATCCTAGCCCGTACAACAATAACGTACTGTGTACGTACGCAGCTATTTAATCGTTGTCGTTATTGAGAGTGGATGTAATGCTATATAGAGTGTATCATTGTATGTAAAACAAGCTAAACCAACCAAAGCCGAGTGATTTCGATGCTTTAGGGAGTTTGTCGTTAAATCGAGTGACGTTACATGGAGTTTACACTGTATTTGAAAATTCAATTTAAAATTTAGCATATTTTTGGCATATTTTAAACATCACTTTAGTATATTTCGAATTAGTCTAGTTGGCAACACTGAGAATCACTTTCCGGCAGTGTTGCCATATATACGGATTTGTCCGTATTTGTACGGATTTTGCAAGTTCAATACGGATGAATCAAGATTACGGATTTTTATACGGATTTACTCTAAACACAGAATAAGCTTCAAAAGGACCCCGTTTTCGAGCCTTCTTTACCTAATTTTGACCAATTTCGTCACAACGCTGGTGAGTTTGCTCCACGGTAGTGCGGCAGTACAGAAAAATTTCTTCAATGAAGACGAAACCAAGAAATAAAATAAGTACCTCGACGATAACGGACCCGCCACTACTAAACAACTTTTAGGGAAATCACCCTCTTTTGATTTAAATCTTGACTCAAAAATGTTACGCTTCATTTTTATACGGAATTCATACGGAACTTCAATCAAAATACGGGATATTTATACGGAATTTCAATGAAAACAGAAATACGGATTTTATACGGATTTTTGTAATGAAAATACAGATTTCACGTCTACTTCATGTGGCAACACAACACTGCTTTCCAGTGTGACCAGATTTAGCAGGATCCTGCGATTTTAGCATAATTAGGTCCCCAATTAAGGGTCTAGCAGATTGTGTCGCATAATTTGAAAACATAGCAGTTTTTAGCAGAATTGTGTAAAATCTCCGCAGAAAATTAGCAGGATTAAACACTTCCACTTTCACGTGGGTATTTGCGTTAGAAATGTTTATAAAATCTAACATTCATAAAATAAAGTATCAACTTTGTGTTGAACTAAATCACGTTTACCTCCTAACGAACTGTTTGAGCAAATGCAATTTCTTGATCCACAAAACTTTGTGTACAAGGATTTCACAAGTTTGGCCGACACTGTCTCTAAATTTCCAAATTTGGCTCACGAATCTGACATACAAGCAATTGACTCCAAAAATAGGGAGCTTAAATTTGACAGAGCAGTGGCGGATCTGTTAGAATCTGGAGGAAGTTCTGATTCCACACCAATGAACACTGAAAGCTTTTGGGGTCACATTTCAAAAATTACTAATGCGGGTGGAACTAAGAAGTACCCACACTTGGTCGATTTTGCAAAGGCCATGATGATTTTTCCTATGTCCAATACGGCTTGTGAGCGCCTTTTTTCGCAAATGAATAATATAAAAACTGACCTGCGGAACAAATTTAAAAATAAACATGTTGCTGCAATCCTACTACATGTAAAACAGGCAGTAGTGGGTGGATGTGTAAATATACCATCAAAAAATATGATTAAGGACGCAAAAAACTCGACGGTTCTCTATAAAAATATGGACACCACAGACACGGAAAATTGAAAATAATTAATTATTAATTCATGTACGTACGTTATACGTTACTATTAAACGTTTTTATTAAATAATATTGTTTGATTTTGACCTTTTTATTTAGCAGAATTTTAGCATTTATTAAAAATAAATTTAGCAGGCTTTAGCATAATTTAGTCGAGCAGCTGGCATAATCATCAATTTAAATCTGGTCACACTGCTGCTTTCCGGAAAGTTTCTCTTGCTCGTGCGCCGCTAAGTTGAGGAGATGGTTTTCCTGAGGATTTACGCAGATTTAATTAAATATATACTGGTGAGTGGCTTATATTTCTGTAATAGGTAATCTTAGCTCGTTTTAAGCAAATTTCGTGTTTCTTTTCTGGTGCATTTAACTTTGACACACCGCCGAGAATTCCGGTACTTTAAAATCCTCATTAATCGTTGGAAACTACTTATTTTTAGTTTGTAAACTGTTAAAACCTATCCCGAAACCTGATTTAATCTCGTAATATGCATTCGTAATGATTATCTTCAGGTTAGCACTAATTTTGTGACCAAGATTTTCGAAGTAGGTACCATGTTTATATTTTACCTACCCTCCTGGTCGGCGTGTCGGAAAAGGGGCAGCCCTTTTCAATTTATCATTGAAACTAGGTAGGTAGGTACGAATGTGTTTGTTTTCCCAATTAATCGTTTGTGGCCCCTTAAAATATCCTGCGCACTTGATAACCGCCCCACTGACCACAACTTCTTCCTAGTATTTGTTGAGTTTCTAATTTGGTTGCTTGATCGTGATCCAGGATTTGGCAGGTCAAGTTATTAAGTCCCGTGGGCTGCCCCTTTTCCGACACGCCGACCCAGTGGAGCGACTGCCATCTGACCGTGACTTCCTTACTTAAAAATTTGTTGTGGAACACCTAGCACATGAAGGCAACTGAATGTGTAACTATGATATAATCCGGTCAGGTCCCCCTTTATCTGAACGGCCAGTCAATCTGGGTGACCCTGCTAACGGGGGATTGTTCGTACAGAATCTTGGGTAGAAATTCAGTCATCTGAGCGTACAGAAGCTTGACTGATTTTGTTACATTATATAGGTTATATTTATTTAGTGTTTTAATAGGCTTTTATCTCTAATATGCTTTTTTTATATTTACCTACAGTGGAGGTAACTTTTTTTTATGTATGTGCGCTCAGCCTTCAGTTAGGTTTTTCTTTATGAGTAGTCCAGAGATAACATAAAAAATTAATTCAACCAAGCAGAGGTGTTTGATTGTTCTAAAGAATGTTCGTGTTGTTTTGCTGATCATAATCATTTAGGGAGTCTCGCTATGCAAAATCAGCCCGTCTGTGGAACTTATGTAAAAATTCTGGTACACTATAAACTCTCTGGTACATACCTAGAATTTACTCCAAACCAGATAGGACAACGGAAAGTAGTTTATTACCTACACTTTGAAATATGTGGGTACTAAGCTTGTTTGATATTGTACTATTGAATTGGGATCACTTGACTTGGCAGGGTTATAGGAACAGTATAATCCTTCCAAATAAGATAGTATTGTACTAGGTATATTAAAAACCAAGTGTTGCTAAACAACATGTTTTTACTAATGTTATGCTTTTTCTGATTGTTTAGAACTGCTATCACACATATTACCTATTGGGGTAGGCAGAGCATATTTTTTTATATCATCCTTTTTAGTTTTAACCCCTGACAAAAAAAGGGGTGTTATAAGTTTGACTTGTGTATTTGTATATCTCTGTATCTGTGTGTCTGTCTGTGGCATCGTAGCTCCTAAACGAATGGACCGATTTTGATGCGTTTTTTTTGTTTGAAAGCTGACTTAAATCGAGATTTTAGCTAATTTGATCAAAATTGGTTCAGTAGTTTCAAAGTTTTAGTCAATTGAATGTAGGAGAGGATTTTTTTATTTAATTTAGAGTCATTTTTTTTATTAAGCAATGCTATATCACACCTATTGCCTATCAGGGTAGGCAGAGTATATCTAGCTTTTAAAGGGCTTAAGGTATCTATCTCTCTTTCAACTTCTCGGGTGTTTAATCAGTCCATGAAACTCTGGTACACTCTGGTACACTAGGACGCGACGCGCGAGTCACAATATCGTGTGTGACCTCCTGAGATTTAAAAAAAAAAAAAATTGAACCAGTTATTATTAAACAAAAAATATACGACTACTAGAAGTGAAAAACAACTATACAGTGAAAAGTGAATAAAAAAACTAGAAATTCGATGTGAAAACAGCATTAAAAGTGAAAAAATATTGACGGTTACTGGATTCTACGCCCGTGCGATCTTTGACCCCAGAACACCCCCGCCACAACGGTCAGCTGACTGCCGCACAGCTGAGCGGCATCGAAGCGAGAGCGATCAACATCCAACCGTAACTACCTAGAAATAAGAACTACATTCCACAATGAAGTGTCTTGCTTGCAACGGCACAAAAGATTTAAATCAAACAATTAAATGCCAAAAATGCAAAAGTATATTTCATTATGCATGCTTAAACATTACTACAGCTTACTACATGGCAAATAAACGTAAATTGGACACAAATTGGGCATGCCACTCATGTATCAACATAACTACGCGCCAGAAAAGAGATGATAATACCCCAGTTAGGAGAAACCCAGTTCAGAATGAAACTGAAGACTCAGATAACTCTGACCACAGTCATAGCCCAATACACAATGAAACCGAACAAACAATTTCAAATAATAACGTATTGACGGTAGATAATCTTAGTAATATTATAAGTGCAAAGCTGAAGGAAAATAACAAATCAATTATTGAAGAAATTACAATTATACTTAAATCAGAAATACAAAGTGCAGTTACAAAACTAAAAAGTGAAATAAAACATGAAACTACAGCACTGTTTACTAGAAGTCAAGAACAACAAAAAAATATAGATAGGCTCGCAAAAGAATTAAATACTATCAAAGAGGAAAATAAAAGACTGGTAAAAGAAATTCAAGAACTAAAAAATAAACAGCCCCTACCTACAATGAAACCGGATTACTCCAATTTAGAAAAAGCAAAAAAAATCGTTTTATATGGCCTAGAAGAACAATACAACGAATCGCTGCAATCTTTGGAAGATAGGATACGATACATTTTTCAAGACATAATGAACGTAGACCTAACCGGATATATAGAAGATATGTATAGAATAGGTAAAAGAGGAAACAAAAGACCGATTATGATAGAGTTAGTTAGTAAGAGAATGACGAAATATCTAGTAAAAAATAGTCACTACTTCAAAGGAACCGGTATTTCTGTCTCAGAATTTCTAGACGAAGCTGAAAGGAAAAACAGGGAAAAAATGCGAGAACAGATGATTGACGCTAGAAGAAATGGTTTGCATGCAATGATCCGTGACAATAGACTGATAATAGAAGGTAAAGTAGTAAATAGCATAACGACCCAAGCTCAACATAACCAATCTACTGCAAAGGGACGCGAGACAGAAAGTGACTCAAATTCAAAAAATGACAGTCAAAATGAATCTCTGACTTTTCGAAACTGAACAACCAATCTTTCAAATTATTGACCAAAATTTCCAAAGTATATATAATAAATTACATGACATAGAAGCTTTTTTATACGATTCGAAAAAATATCAAGCAATTTGTATCTCGGAAAGCTGGTTGACCAAAGAAAAGATAAATATGGTTCAGTTTAATGGTTATAAAATCGCAGCGTCTTACTGTCGGCAACACCACATGGGAGGCGGCGTATGTATTTTGCTACAAGACGATATCAAAAATGAAGAAAAAACAGACATAGCCGATATGTCCGTCGAGTATGTAATTGAAGTCTGCGCAACAGAATTACTAGAACATAATATGTTACTAATCACTATTTATTGGAACCGGAGGGAGGAAGACGTATTTTATAGACAAATGAATAAATTATTAGAACATCTGAATAAAAAATATCACAAACATAACATAATTATAGGTGGAGATTTTAACACGGATATCCTAACGAACAACACTAAAACTAATCTATTACTAACCTTTATGTCAGAACACAAATACACGCAACACATAAAAGAACCTACACACATAACTAGCACATCATCAACTTGCATAGACCTAATTTTCACAAACTTCTCACATATAAAGACATACACTACTGTAGAAGACTTCGGATTTACACGACACAGAGCTACTATTTTACACTTTTTACACACACCTAAACAGAAAAAACCCACAGTGTGGCACATCGAAAAACGTCTATTTCACGATTGTAATATAGAACGTTTTAAAAACGATATAGCAGTTACCGATTGGCAACGCATTATTAAACCTACTAAATCTATACAAGAAAATTACAATGAGTTTGAGAAATTATTAATTTGTACCCTTAACCAGTGTTTTCCGAAAAGAAAAATTAAATTAAAAACCAAACATAAAAAATACTGGCTGACGGTAGGAATTAAAGTATCCTGTAAAAATAAAAGACTCCTTAAACTATTAACATTAAAATCACAAAACGATATACTAAAAAAACTATGTAAAAAATATGAAAAAATATTGAAAAAAACTGTAATTACGGCAAAACGCCTCGAGTACATCAAAAAAATTAATAAGTCTAACAATAAAATAAAAACGATGTGGCAAATTATAAATGAGAGGACTAACAAAATAGGTAAAAAAGAAAAGACAAATATACAATTACAAGTAGGTAACGAGATAATTTCAAAACCAGAATACGTCTCAAATGCATTTAACAATTACTTCGCGTCAATAGGACAAACGACGTCGGACAGGGACAGCGGAGGCGCCGCGCCGCCGCCGCCCCGGGGTCGCCCCGTCATAAATCCACCTCTTAACACCATGTTTCTAGACCCAGTTACTGTAAGCGAAACCTTAAACTTTTTAAAAACACTTAAACCGAAATTTAGCCACGGCATCGACGGGTTACCACCTATGTTAATAAAAAAATGTGCTGACGAATTAGCTTTGCCTTTTACTCTGCTCATAAACCAATCTTTTGACGAAGGGGATTTTCCTGAAACTTTAAAAACATCTTTAATAAAACCGATATTTAAAAAACTTAATAAAACGGATCCTAACAATTACCGCCCCATTGCCTTGTTATCAACCGCTTCTAAGATATTCGAGAAAGCAATGTGCACTCGTATCTACTCGTTTTGCGAAAAATATAACATTTTTGACGACTCACAAAATGGTTTTCGTAAAAAAAGGTCAACGACCCTGGCAGTATATAAATATGTACAAAAAATCTTAGGCATCCTGGATGGCAAAAAATACGCTGTGGGTATACTCCTCGATCTCACAAAAGCCTACGATAAAGTACAATACAATATACTTCTTCATAAATTGCACGGTATTGGAATACGCGGGATGGCACATAAATGGTTAACGTCATACCTACGAAACCGAACGCAGTATGTCGAAATAGAACATTACAATCACGCGACTGGAGAAATTAAAAATATTAGATCCGACCCTGTTTGTATAAACGCCTCCATACCACAAGGTAGCGTAATCGGTTGTTTACTATTTTTAATATATCTAAATGACCTGCCTAAAAACATTCACGAACCATGCATTTTATTCGCGGATGACATATCGTTGTTAACTTCATGTCATACCAATACAAACCTCAACCAAAAGTTGCAACAACTCATGGATGAAACTGTTTCATGGTTAAGTGATCATAACCTTGAAGTTAACCATACAAAAACAAAAATCATTACCTTTCAACCATATCAAAAACCACCACTACACATACACTTCACATACAACGGGACACAAATAGAACGCGTGCAAAAGTTTACACTCTTAGGTATGGATATAGACACACACATGAACTGGAAATGCCACGTACAAAAGTTGAAGACTAAGTTAGCGCAATTTACGTACGCACTTCGAGAGATTAAAAGGACGACTGATTTGACAACTGCAATATCTACCTATTATGCGTATGCCTATGCTTGGCTCAGCTACGGTATTATTTTATGGGGAAACAGCACCGACGCGCCGGACCTTTTCACATCTCAGAAGAAATTGATTCGAATCTTGGCAAATATTAAAGACATCGATAGTTGTAGACCGTACTTTATGAAGTACAAAATACTTACCCTACCATCGATTTACATACTGGAAATATGCAAATTCACAAGAAAACACCCTGATTTTTACCGAACACGAAAAGACATACCTACAAAATATACACTGCGCGACGGGGACAGATTATTACTGCCTAATTCTAGATTAAAACTACACTCAACAGGCCCACTAAGCATGTCAGTGAAAATATATAATAAACTGCCGACTTTCCTTAAAACTGAATTGAAAGAAAAACAATTTATTTTAAATCTTAAAGAATTTTTATATGATAAATGTTATTATACTATTAACGAGTATTTACAAGATAAAGGAGAATGGGCAAATTGGTACAACCCTCCAATAGCGATGAGTTATATGTCCCTGGACAGGTCTTTTCAATTGGAACAATAGTTACTATGACAGCTAAGTTGTAATAGTTGTCCGTTCGGAGTTATAGGTACCTAAAGTTAAACAAATAAAAAAAAATATTTTGCAATTATTATCGTTTATTGGGGAAAATAACAATAATGACGTTGTAGATTACAGTATTCCATAATTATTTACAGAAATATAAAGGGATTACATTGCTTAGATCAAAAAAAAAAACACCTTATTTACCTTACATACTAATATATTATACAAATATTTTTTTTTACATTTACAAAATAGAGTCAATTACATTTTGATTGTTCACAGTTCGTCCACGATAACATCATTTAGGAACACTGCCGGTGCAATAAAGCCTTCATGAATTGCATGTCCTAAATACCAAATAATTGATATAATATGCGCGCATGTACCCATGGTACGCCGTCCTGACAAGCATGTACAGTAGTGTTGAACAATGTTGTTGCTGCCTTCGATTTGGTTACTTTTTATCAAAATGTAACAATAATAAGTTCTTGCCCGGACGTGTCTAGATTGAATGCGCCCACGCAGAAGCCACACTTCTTCATTAATTCCATAATCTGGCAGGTCATCCAGTTGATTTTCTCTGTATGTCTCAATAAGGTATAAACCGTTATTAAGATGCTCCGCGCAGTATGATCTTGCCAGTTTTAGCTGGTATGTACCCAAAGCCAGTATCATTATCTGATTTAGGGTGAGCCTTGGGAAGTTTTCAATATTGTGGGCTTCCATCCGTTGAAAATCAACCCTTCGGCTATTCAGGCGCTTTCTCTCGACATATGTGTATAGAAGATTCGGTGAATCCAATGTTTCTCGTATATGACTCAGGAACTCTTCTGCATGTTCATTATCTGTTATCGGTACATGGAAGTGATTTATAATCGCTGCAGCAATTCTAAAGTTTTCGAACATATGCGGCAGTGCCCGATTAAAATATGATTGCCGTAACAGTTTATCATTACGTTTAAACCTGCCGTTCACAACTTCCACTACCCATCGGCACATTGTAATGGCTCGTGATTCGTTTGCCTGTTCCGTAGTGAGCTGGGATTCTCGACGGTCTTTTGTTGGTGGCACGTAATATTCATAACCCCAGGCTTCGATTGCATCCAAGCTGTCTCTGAACCCACGGTCCAAAATGAACACGTCATTTGGTTGAAGCAAATAATGTAAAGGGTGTTCTTCGTCATTCATGATATCCTGCATTATTTGCGCGTCAGTTTTTGTGGCAGCGTACGGCCCCAAAACATCAATAATATAACCATCTGACGATACAATCAAAAATGGCTTTAAAAGATTTCTAAACTTGTGGAGGCTATATGACAGCCGCTGGAATAAGAAGTTACTACTTTTATTGATGTAGACATATGTTCCATCACATATTAGAATTAGTTTGGTATTCTCTTCATTTCCAAAAAGGTTTTTTGGAATGACTAGGTTTCTGTCTAAAAGATTTCTTCTGTCAATGTGATCTAACCCCAAGTGAAGTATTACATATTCATTTGTAAGACATTCACGTGCAATGTTCAAATATCGTTCCAGTTTTCTCCTGGACATATTAAATAATGACGCAAGCCTTTCATCTGAATCTCCTGTACGAAGTTTTGTCAGGTATATACCTAATGCAGTTCTTGGATCTTTGCATCTTTCGCTGAGTGAAGGAGTTTGCTCCAAAATAGAATCGAATTGATCACCATCAAGTCCAACCCAGAAACGCATGTCTTCATTAGACATGGCACCTCTTACATTAAAATTGAACCTCGCTCCACGTGCAATGGTTGCTCGCAGTATGTCGCAAGCATCACTAAACTGGGCTCCAGTAAAATAATTAGTGGTATTGCAAAAATCTGGCAGCTCATCCCAGTTGTTTCCTTCGAGGTGTTCTCTACATACTCTTGCACCGTCGGGGATATACAACTTGTATTCGCACAACATGTGAACTTTTATAGCTTCTGGTATTCGGTGTCGTGTATCATTACCGCAGTTGGAAAAGATACAGTGCCCAGGAGTACTAGGTGCTCTTTTGTATTCAGGAGCGAAAACTTGGTGAACATTTTGTTCATCAGGATCATTGGCTTCTTCCACTTCCGGAACAACACCAGGTAGTCTAACGGCATTTTCAGCTCTCTGCCAACATCGATGACATACGCTTCGTGTGTTATCAAACACAATCTGGAAACAGTATAATTATTTCATTAAAATCGGATTATAATCAAAACCGTTTAAAGCAACATTGTTTAGAATACTATATTGGTTGCATTGATCGAAAACATTTTGGAGAATTATAGGGTTTTTACCGACTCGCTGCAGACGCGGTCATAAATCATTATCAGTGTTTCTATCTCGCTTCTACTTAGGGGTCTTATGGGCTGGCCTAGTTCCGCGTTGTTTTCATGTCGATAGTTAGTATCGATAGAAAATCATTTTTGCGAATATTGAGGTTAGTTAAAATTAAATGTAGAGTTATATTACTGAGACACTTATCTATTACTTTATGAAATGAATATACTAAGATATAACAATATATTTATAAATAAATAATGCAATATTTAAACAAAAAGTCAAAACATTAATGTATATTTTCGAACGTTACACAAATACAACATCGTTTCTTATGTTAATTAGACAACTATGATGGTTATTTAGTGGTCCTCATTACGTAGCAAGTAAGGGTATTTTGCTACCTGAGTCGATGACTCACACATATCGATACCGACGTTGCGCTGCTCCCAACCCTTTATCTGTTATGATTTATGACCGCGTCGGCAGCGAGTCAGTAAAAACCCTATAGTGTAACGTCAAAAAGTGTTTTGAACAATAATAGGTAGGTAACACGGCCACATCTGGCACAGTATAATGGCCAAAGTCTATTAAGATAGTAAAAGTAAACAAAAGTGTCGAGTTTAGGGTCTTGTCTCTGTTTAAGTGCAATAAAGTGTTTACATACATACATACTTCTCAGAAACAAAATACACTACGCGCATTAAAACCAAAGTCTGTTTTTCTCATGTCTATTCATTCAGTTTATTTATCTGTACACAAGGTAGGTACTTAGGTACATAAGACGCACCGTCAAATGTATATATTTATATCTCTAGAAATATGATAAAATACTCACCTCCAATACTGCATGTTGTTGGATGTATGCAGCAAACTCTGGTTGCGCTCTCGGAAGATTATCCGTTAAGACGTGTTGTTGATACCTTCCGCGGTAGAGCCCTCGCCGACACATAACACAATTGCGAAAACCTTCCATTGGAGCACAATAGTCCGAGGTCCGATCAATAAGCAGTTCAATAATCCAGTGTGATAGCCAAGTTCAGAAAACAGATCAGAGCACAATGTCCATGTAAATAGCCGGGTCAACGTTATAAGCAGATATCAGTGTCCGAAAAGATTGCCAAGTCAAAGTCGTTAAGAAGTATTGCATAAACAAGAAACGTAACACTCGCGCACAGTACCAATGAACGACTGTTACTTGACTTACCTGAGGGTCCCAAGTTAGAATACGGACACACCCCCGCCGGGGAGCGGGGGCGAGGTGCGCCCGCGGCTCGCCTCATACCACGACGGTACCCAAAACGCACAAACAAAAGAGATGCAGCTATTAAAAGTCATAAACCATGCTATTATTCTTTGAACTGGCCAGGCGGTACACCTAAAAGTGATTGTGTATACTGAAAATAATACTTACAATAATAAAAACAATGTTGCAATAAAAACTCGCTCATTGTATCGTAACAAATAGCGGCTATTGTTCAACAAAAAGCAAATCAATGTACGAATTACGAGGCACACCAACCAAATATTTATTTCAAAATCCCTTTTTGGAAATGGAGAAAACATTAAACTAATTCTAATGTGTGATGGAACACATGCAGCGGCTTCTCGGGACCTTGACCAGCTCATCGGTGCATCTTGTGTGAGGCCTACCCACTCTGTGTCTTGTCAATGGCTATATTCACGCTTATCGAACTTGCCCTAAGTATAAAAAAAATATTTGTATAAAATATATGTAAGGTAAATAAGTGTTTTTTTTTGGACCTAAGCAATGTAATTCCTTTATATTTCTATAAATAATTATGAAATACTGTAATCTACAACGAAATTATTGTTATTTTCCCCAATAAACGTTAATAATTGCAAAATTTTTTTTTTTTTTTTTTATCTTTAGGTACCTATAACTCTGAACGGACAACTATTACAACATAGCTGTCTTAGTAACTATTGTTCCAATTGAAAAGACCTGTCCAGGGACATATAGCTCATCGCTATTGGAGGGTTGTACCAAGGTCCATACATTTTTGCCCATTGTCCTTTTGACATTAGGCATTTTAATTTATATTTTTCTTTTTTCTTTTTTTCTTATAATAATTGACATGAACCTATTATTTTTATTATAATGACATCGTTTAATTTACAATTATCTACATTTATTTAATTACCATTGACTACGCATTAAAACTGACATTAAATTTAATTTTTATACCTGGGACATTTAATTATTGCCTACTAATACTGCTTTCTTTTTATTTATAACATTAATTAACATTTACGAGATTAATATTAACCGCATGACATAATATAAGTAATAATTATAACCCTTTTTTATGACAATATTTTTTATTCGTTTTAGCCGCAAATGTTTGACATGAGTCCTCCTCTCTCAAATAAAATTGCGTGCCCAGCCTGGGTCCATGAGCTCTCAGAAATGTTATTTGTTTGTCACCTATGTAAAAACCATGGAAAGCAATAAATGATTGAGTATTGAGTATTGAAACTGAACAACTTCCCCAAGGAACATAAGTCAAAATACGAAAAAATAATATTGATCTCCCATACAAAATGCGCTATATGCTGATGAAGTTTGTATGGGAACTCAAATTTTTTTTTTCGTATTTTGACCTATGTTCCTTGGGAAAGTTGTTCAGTTTCATGGACTGATTAACCACCCGGGAGGTTGAAAGAGAGATACCTAAAGCACTGTATATTCATTACTTTTTATATTATATTAATATTTTTATATTTGACGAAAACAAATCTGACAGTTTTGAAATCCATTGTAATAATGAAATTGATACATACATTACATGCGCTCACGCCTGTAATCCCATACGGGGTAGGCAGAGCACAGTGGTACAGAACCACTTGATGCCACGTTTGACATAAACTCTGAGGGTTATTAGATGAAACATGACGTATAGTGGTGAGCGGTGGGCAGCCTTTCGCCCACAATACAGCTAAACCCTCGCCTCCCACTTACTGACTTTCAAAGTATGCCTGGGAAGAGTAGGCAGCTGGCACATTCTAAGTTTTTCTTTCACTCCCAGTCCAGCGTGGAAGAATTTATAATGTGGTATTATATACTAATATTATAACGAGGATAAGATGTAGCCTATGTCCTTTCTCAGGCTCTAATTTATCTCTGTACCAAATTTCATCAAAACCGGTTCAGTAGTTTAAGCGTGAAAGACGGACAGACAGACAGACAAATACTTCCGCATTTATAATATTAGTAAGGATTATAAAGAGGAAAGATTTGTATTTTTTTTGTATTGTAACGTATAAACTAAAAACTACGGGACCAATTTCAAAAATTCTTTCACCATTAGGATGCTACTTTATCCCTGAGTAACATAGGCTACATAATTTTCCCGGATTCCAACGAGAACGAAGTCCTAGTAAGAAATAAAAATAAATTAAAAATCCTTTTTATTTGACTTTTTATACAGTTGAATAGCTATAGAGTAATTTCTTCCCATTTGCCTGGAAGATGGCATGGAAGAAATTGCTCTATAGCAATAAGGCCGCCGATTTGTACAATACATTATGAACATCTGTTTTTGTTTAATGTTATGTTTTTTGTGCAATAAAGAGTATTGTATTGTAAATATAGATTATATATTGTTTGAATTAATTAGTGAATTAATGTGTTAAGTTTAAATTTAAAATTAATATTAGTATGGTTAGTTTAAGTGGACCCCGTTTGGGTGTAGGCCTCCTCTAGCTTCCCCCACCTTTTTCTATCCTCGGCCAGCTGCATCCAGGTTTTTCCTGCAGTTTACTCTTAGACTGCCTCTAGGTCTCCGTGTAATGTTGTATTAAATGATCTAACCTACTCTATTGTTTCCAGAACCCGCGAGCGGTTCACGGCGGCCACATCGACGTCATCGTCGTCCTCGGAGTCTGCGGGCGTCGGCTCCGTGAAGCACTACGAGTCGGATCGCTCCTACAAGCCCAGATACTCCACTGACGATGACGCGCCGCTACATCTGTATAGGTAAAATTATGATATGTTTTTTTTTCTCTTGCAGCTTTGGATTTTGCATTTTAGTGATTTCTTGCTACATCTCCTGATTGTCGTAGCTGAAGTTATCTGTATTAACTGTACGGGAAAGCCTGGTGACCTGTTATAGTACAGGCACTAGTTTAGGCACCACCCTCCACAAGTACTGTACTAGAATTCTGTTCTCGGTTGGTTACGTGTCTAACATTGAACCCGCACCAGGATTAGATCTGGTGTTCTAACTGTTAGACTACCAGATCTAATCCTGTGGTCGCGGGTTCAATCCCATTTTCATTTCCGCTAAAATTCTTTATGTATAGGTAAGACTTGTTTTAGTTCTCTCTTCTCTTATCAGCCCATATACGTCCCCACCTCAGGGCACGGGCCTCCCTTCGAAACACGAAGGGGATTTAGTCCATAGGCCCAATGCGGGTTGGTGGACCGCTTGTCTTTCGAAAATGAATTTACTCGGACGCGGGTTTCATCACGATGTTTTCCTTCACCGCTGAGCAAGTGATAATGAAAAATCTATCTGTATCTATCTATCTATACTAATATTATAAAGAGGAAAGATTTGATTGTTTGTTTGCATCGAATAGGCTCCGAAACTACTGGACCGATGTGAAAAATTCTTTCACCATTAGAATCCTACATTATCCGGGATGGACATAGGGTACATGATTTCCCCGAATTCCCACGGGAACGAAGTCCCGCGCGGGAAGCTAGTGTAAATATAAATAGACGAATTTAGTGATGTGAGCCTGCACCAAGATTTGAACCTGCAACCTTTCAGTTCTATCTATCTATCTAGATAGAACCTTTCAGTTACAAGTCTTAGTTTTACCAACTGGGTATCATTGTTTTACATTTAACATGTTGTTTATTTCAGGCAACGACAAGAAAGCAATGAAGCCGGACCTTCCTCGAGCACGTGACGAGCTCCACCGCATCGGAGTAGAGTGAGTACATCCTTCCTAAAACTGGATTGACAGTAGAATAGAATAGAGTCGTTTAGTTGTAGGTTTGTTAACTTTAATTTATTTGTTAACTAGCTTTCCGCCCGGGACTTCGTTCCCGTGGGAATTTGAGAAAATTATGTAGCCTTTGTGTTAATCCGGGGTCCATTCGTTTGAGAGTGAAAGAGTAACAAACATCTATACAAACCATCCATAAACAACATTTATATTCTATTCAAACTTTTGCGCTTATAAAATTAGTAAAGATTTATCCCACAAGACAAGAGGGGTGTTATTAATTTGACGTGTGTATTTGTATGCCTGTGTATCTGTTCGTCTGTGGCAAATGACTGGATGCAGTTTATTTTCTGTTTGAAAGCTGACATAATCGAGATGGTTCTCAGCTATATTTGATCAAAATTGGTTCAGCCATTTAAGAGTTTTAAGGAATAGCTGCTTTACCACAAAATATCAAAACACCACCTGGATTGACATAAGTCATTTAGGACTGACTTGTTTATTTTGTTGTTTAATTTATCCCTTCCTGGAAAGGCAAAAGTGTCTGTATGTCCATAATATAGGAAATTCAGAAGGGAAACTTCAATAGCCTTATAATAGTACATTATGCTACAAGTGTGCTAAGTTGGATATTACATTAGAGGCGAGTTTAGAGCCCGAGCCGAAGGCGAGGGCTCAATGGAGCCGAGAATGTAATATCCAATGCGCACGCGTGTCATACGACGTTTTTCAACACATTTGCGAGGAAAGAAAGAAATAAAAACTTTCCTTTGATATTGACGGCAACAAGCAATCACTTGCAAGTTGCGCCTCGGAAAGTATTTCTGGCGGTGTACCCACGTAGGTTTCCTGTTCTGCACTTGAAGAAGACATTTTTGTGTTGTATTTCTGACGATAATAACAATAAGATGAATACAAATAATGCCGTTTGTGAAAACCAAGTAAAAAAAAACTGAAAAGAGGCGCGATTATTTTTTTCTTTTATCGCTCGCAAAATGAGATTCACATTGACAAGTATGCCATACAGCCAAATAATAAAAAAAATACTTAACTATATATTTTCACGTTTTAGCATAAATAAATGATAATTTTCTGTTAAATTTAAATGATTTAGTGGAATTATATTTTTATTTACAAATAGTTTAATAATTACACTTAATTTTTAAATATAAAATAAGATCTGATCTCTTTGCTAAAATTTAGAAAAAAAAAACCATTACGTACTTGTGCTTTATTTTTATTACTCACGGGCTGGGTAATACATATCGTTATGAATCTTAAAACAATGACATAAGACACACTTTATGAGCAAATGTGTTGAAAAATTATTTATTACAGAATAAACTTAGTACTATGTTATCACTGAGAAATTCTAAGTGCAAAGAGAGCTAACAGTCATTGCAACGGCCTTTATACTTTTTAAACATTTTCAAATACCGCCAACTCACGACTCGATTACAAATAAAAGGCGGTATCAAAACGAAATCATAACCTGAGATAACATTTCAAATAGAATTGACTGTATAAATGAATCAAACAATAAGAAAATTAATCATTAAACCTCACATACAATGCAGCTATTTTTAAACATTGTCTTTGTTTTTTTTGTGTCCTAAATATCAGGGGTTGTGTTACGTTTTTCGGGCGTTTTCCGCACTTAACCTCTCGATTGGGCCATTGTGCGTGAAATGTTTCGGGCTGGCTATTCCAGCCAGCCTACGTCCTCCCAGAAGCACGCAAGGCTCTTGACGATCTTGCATGCTTCCGGGTTATGCAGGTTATTTATTTATTTACTGTTTATTGTACGGACGGCCGCTACTCGGGTTATCCATGCGTGCACTCCATGCTGTTGTGATAAGAGCGGTTTTGCAATGAAATTAGAGTGACCTGATGCGCTGGCCTCTACACAATATAGAAACATACAAAGAGAGAGACGACACATCAGGCGCTGCTTATTTCTATAATTGTTATGTAAGAAATGACTTGCATCAGGTTATGTCTGCGTTAAACATTATTTAAAATGATGTTGTGTTGTAGGGGGGCGGGGTGTCCCTCCGCGCGCGCGGCTCCCCGCGGCGATACAACGAAGACAGCGACGATGACGTCACAGCTATCTCGAAGCGAAGTCCGCGCTCCGCACTGCACTCCAGCCACACGCTCGCGCTGCGGCGCAGGCATCACGCCATGCAGGTGTGTGGGGGTAGACAATAGAATGGTTTATTTGCCAGAACATATAAGTTGTTACAGAAATTGCGTTTTTAATGATCAGTCTTTTAAGAGCAAAGCGTGTCACCCAAATTCATTAATTTGGCTTGTTCACTTAGCAAAATAAAACAGTAAGAATATCGATAGGACTATCGATAACATCGATAGACCATCGATACTGTGTAGTGTCGGTTGCACTGACACTGTTTCCACCAGCTGCTGTCGGGCGCGGGCGGGGCGGCGGGCGACCACACGTACTACAGCGCGGGGCGGCGCGCGGAGGGGGGCCGCGACAACCGGAACCACCCACAGCACACGCCGCCACAGCACAACGGTACGGTGCTTTGGATCTTATCACTTCTCTTTTCCGTGTAGGGATGTATCAAAAAGTATTTCTTTTCAGGATTTTATTTTACGAATATAGTTATAATTATTACTAAAACGGCAGTTTACAAAAAATATACACAAAACACGATCGTAAGGTACAAAATGTTCAACTGCTTTCTTGTGACCCCTGCACTGAGTCGAGCTTGTATCGCAGGGGTCAAAATCGATTGCCTTTGATGTACATATTTAATCGAGGTGACTAAAGTGACAGATTTTTAAATTTATATTGTAAAATGTATTAAAAAATAAGTCAAGTTAAATTTATTAACAAGTACATAGGGAAAATCAGCATGTGAGTGAGTTAGGTAGTTTTCTGTTTGTGTGTGCGTGTGTGTGCGTATGCGTGCGTGTGTAAGGTGTGTGTGGATGTATGTGTGTGATATTTAGTGAAATAATTGTGTAAATATTTCACTAAAAATTCACTGGCTGAGTATTTGTTTTTTAAACAAATGTCTGAATATTTGAATTCTTAGCTCATTAATTTTGATACACAAAAAACATAATTTACGCATGCGCACAAATTACAATAAAACTCCCTAAACAACAGATTTCCCTGAATTTTAGTAACTTCTAATTTTACAATTAATTTTCAAAACTAAATACCTAGAATCTTTACCTTTGTACAGTCAACAGCACATCAGGTTACCACAAACTGTCAAATATCTCCAATAGATCTATACACTATCTATACTGGGTGAAAACAAACCTCCTAGCTATATTCAAAACCCTGAACCAGTATCACTCAAAGAACACATTTATCTCATCTCTTTCAACCTCTCGGGTGGTTATTCAGTTCATGAAACTGAACAACTTTCCCGAAGGAACGTAGGTATTTTTTTTACCAGCCCATATACGTCCCCACTGAGGGGCACGGGCCTCCCTTCGAAACACGAAGGGGATTCAGGCCTTAGTCCACCACGCTGCACTGGCCTAATGCGGGTTGGTGGACCGCTCGTCTTTCGTTTTCTTGGACGGGCGGGTTACATCACGACGTTTTCCTTCACCGTTGAGCAAGTGATAATTAAAAATCCGTACATAAATCTGAAAAGACGAATTTAGTGGAACAGGCCTGCACCAGGATTTGAACCCACGACCTTCGGATTACAAGTCTAGCTCATTACCAACTAGGCTATCACCGCTCGGTACTAGGCTATCGAATTCGCTATATGTTGATGAAGTTTGTATGGGAACTCGATATTTTTTTTTCGTATTGGCCTATTATTGGGGGAAAGTTGTTCAGTTTCATGAACTGATTAACCACCCGAGAGGTTGAAAGAGAGATACCTAAAGTCCTGTATATTTATGCACCACCTACTACTTCTTACCTTACTGCTGTCCTTGCTACCTAGCAATAAGGCCGCCTTGTACACTATGTTTTGTGTTCTGTCGATTGTATTGTATTGAAGTATATGTCTCCAGGGTCAGCCAGCAGTTCGCTCCCGGTCTCGATATCGTCCCGCGGCCGCGTGCGCAAGCTGACCGCCAAGGCGCGCGGCCTGCTGCACGACTGACACGCGCCGCGACACAGAGCGCGACTCGACTCGCCCCCAGCGCGCTACACCCCCTCCACTTCAGAGCACTCCGACACACTGTGAGATGTACACTGTCCTATTGTAGTTTGATAAGTAGGGTTCGTGTTACAGGAGACTCGAGTCTTGATCTATACTCAAGTGTTGATTGTCTCTTTCTTACTATCAAATGATCAGTCTGAGTCGCGTTCTGTGATTCGGACCTTAGTCTTGTTACATTACTGCCGAGGTGGAGTCTACAAGACTCCGTGTGGTTGTTTGGCTAGCGATAGTTGACCTTGAAAAACTAAGAATATCGATACAATCGATATGCTTACTGTTTTTCAAGGTTATGATAGATCGATAAACTATCGATACTTTCTACTATCGGTTGCAACACTACCGTGTGGTGTAAATCGTCTATTGCCAATTGATTTAGATCGATGTTAGGTAAATGACTGTAATAACCGTTTTGAAATGAATGGTACAAGTCTAACGCAGACACAATTATAGAAACTAATATTTATTTAGCTTTACAGTGAAGAATTACAATAACTTACCGATATTTCACTGAGATAAGATTAAAGTCTCATCCATCACCTTCCGGGCACGTAAGTCTGAGAAAAACTTCTCTTAAACGATGTACACGTACTGCCTGTAATGAAAAATCACTAAGAGGAATTTTATCAAACAGTTCTATAGATGCAAATACATTACTTAAGTATTATAAAAATCCAGAGTATTTTTATAATACCTTGTATAATTTCGTATAAGAGTTATTTAAGTATAAACAACAACTACCAGCCATGTGATATGTAAATTAATTCTAATGCAACAATTTGTAAATAGATCTTTATAAGCGAAGACTGAATTTAGGTTCGTTAAGCGTATGTGTCTTATGCAACCAATTAGGTACATTTTAGACATGCGACTTGTTTTTAATACAAATAATAATATGGTTTTTTAATAGAAATGATTTCATCAAATTACCAACCCGCTGTCTTGGTAATTTTAAAAAAAGAAAAAAAAAGTTTTCAAAAAAGAAAACAATTTTTTATTTATTCTGACTATAACTTTAAAAAAAATGCAAGGACTAATTTAGAAATTACTCCTTCCATCTTTTTAAAAGTTATAGCCATTTTAGTACTAATTTGACTTAATGCGAACAGAACGTAAACGTTAAAATAATTATTAAAATAATGTTGTTTTAAAATTCAATGCAGTGGTACTACACTATATTCTAAACCGGACAGGAAAACGGTATGACACTCTAAAATGAGTGGGCACTATTACGTATAGGATTCATGGTATATGAACAGTATAATCCCACCAAATTAGATGTGAGATAGGATATTAAATAAAATAGTAAACAAGCGTCGCACCCACTAGCTTGCAGCGTAATAGTTACCTTTTGTTCCTATCCGGTTTAAAGTATTTATTTTAAGCAGTATAAAGTTAACTGACCTTCAATATTAGTTTTATTTGCAAAAAAACATAATTTTAAGTTGAAATCCGGTGATTTCCAAATCATTTTAAAAACAAAATACTTATGACTGCTATCGTTAATCTTATGATATCAAATAATTTGTTTTATTTTAATTATTAATTAATGTAGTAATAATTTTAGTGAATTGATCCTGCAAGTTTGCAGTTTTAGTTAATTTTACATTTAGTCTCGGTTTTAGTATTTATGTTTCTGGGATTTTAGAGTAACTTAGGATGTAATTATAGTCATGAAATTGAAAAACTCACCCAAAGGAACCAGTTGATGATAAGCCGATTTTTTTGAGGAAAGCGTTTCAGTACGGTGGAGTAATTTATATCCTTCGTACTGTTTTAAAATCACTCGCTAGGTTAGTGTGTAAACTTGTAATATAGGTTTGAAAAGTGATCTCCAAAATGAACACACACCTTAGTTTTAAGGTTTATATTTATGCAGTAAATCTATGCAGTGTTTCATACGAGACGAATTTACTTTTCGTTTTCGTATTTTATTTTTTATTTTATTTTATGGCATTGATACTCCGATACTTTATCGGTGTTATTAAATCGAATTAAAATGTCGCACGTAGAACAACTTGACACCAGATATCAACAAATAGTACAGCGGTTATTGGATGAAACATGCGCTCAGTGGTAATAGGGTGGCCTTGGGCCCACGATACATACAAATCTGACTGTTCAAAATCTTTAATGACTTATAGTATGCCTGAGAAGAAAGGCAACTGACTTTTTAAGTGCTTTAAATGAACTTAATAAATTCGGGACATACGACACGGGGCTTGCTTATCACTAAAAGTGATTTCGCCCAGACAACATATTCCTCTATTCTTTATTGCCATGGTTTAAGCGTTATGACCATAGACAAGTAATAACAACTCTTTTTTGGAGGGGGTAAATAATGTCATGAATTTCACTCTATATAGCCTCTTAAGGTTCTACACCAACTCGGAAAAAAGGAGGTTAACACTTGATCGTTCAGTCATAAAATTGCTTTCATTCAAGTTTTCATTTCGAAGTACTTATATTATTTAGTGTAAATAATATAAAGTACTTCTAATTAAAGCTGTAAATATTGTTGGTACAAATTCTATCAGTTTAGAAGATAAGGGAAATTTTAAATTAGGGAAAGAATTGAAAGAAGAAAGAATACATATTTTCATTTTCAATATTTAATAAATATCCAAACTTGTTCTGATAGCGATTGGGCAGAGCCAATTGCTATGAACATGCCATTGAGACGGTGGATGACGTGACGTACCGATTGTGATGTCAAATCCTATTACATATGCCTATGAAGCTAAAATGGGGGCGAATCTGGCAGAAAAGGAACAATAACAAGGTGTGCTACACCTTCTTCAAGCCCATTAACTAAATAAATACTAAATAAATATGGCTCGATTAGTCTTGTGGATGCAAGAGAAATCAATAAGAAAATGGTCGTAGAGACAGAAACCGAACTCATTCCTTGGAGCTATACTATCTATACATTTTACACTTATTTTATACTTCCATACGAAGTTCGAGATTTGATATTGATTTCCAATAAAAGATTATTTGATTTGGCAAACCAATAGTTGTCATAGTTTGGAGTTAATGAGGGTCCTCTTCTTACAAGTATTCGGTGCATGCAAATGAACATTTGTCATTTTTTATGACGATTGGCCCTTCCTGTTATGGGATCAATGGATTCGTAATAGGGAAGGGTTGTACTGTTAAGGAATTCGTTTGATTCCAGGAATGATTTGGTCATTTTCTGACATCAGCTACTGGATTCAATTAGTATCTCCTCTCACGAGATTTTCGGTCTCGTGAGAGGCCCTGTATTTCAATCTGCTGTAAACTCGAAAATAATGATGGTACATTTGCGTGCGCCGAAATACTTTTCAGAGGAGTATCAGAAATTAGAAACTAACCAAACTATGGCTGGGATGATGGAACGAAATTCTTAACAATACAATCCGTCCCTGTTATTGATCAATGGATTCATAATAGGGAAGGGTTGTATTGTTAGGAAATTCGTTTGATTCCAGACATGTTTTAGTCATTTTCTGATGTCAGCTATGCTATGTATTTGAAATTTGATGATATTTGAAAATATTAAATTTGTTTTATTTAAAAGTCTCAAATTATACAAATATTATTTATTTATTTTTTAAACACTCAAAAATACATCATATGGCAACACTAGGTTTTTTCAATTAATAGAATTAATAATGTCTGTTTATTATTTGACATCAGCTACTGGCTTCAATTAGTATACCCCTCTCACAAGAAGATATTCCTTTGGCTTCTTTGGCCAATCTAAGTAAGTATTTATTACGACTAGCTTTCTTCCCGGGACTTCGTTCGTTCCGAAAAATTTGTTGCTTATGTGTTATTCTGATGCATAAACTATATTATTGTAAAGTTTCATTCAAATCCATTCAGTAGTTTTTGTGTGAAAGAGTAAAAAACATCCATACAGCCACACTCACAAACTTTCGCATTTTTAATATACCTAAGTAAGATATAAGAAGGATGTATAATCTGACGGAAACTGCTTTTAACTTAATATACCTTTGATTCATGTTGATTACTTGATTTATGTTCGATATTAAATAAAAAAAATACAAAATGTATTTGTTTTTAATAATGTTTTGTTACAATTTGTTATGAACCAATATAACAAATGAATTTCTTACACTGGTGATAATTATCCGATAATTATCAAGAAGTGTAATTATCTTGATAATTTCGAACCCTGCTATTGGCCTTTCCTGTTATGGATCAATGGATTCATAGGGAAGGGTTGCATTGTTAGGGAATCGTTCGATTTCAGTAATGTTTTGGTAATTTGCTGACATCAGCTACTATTCAATTAGTATATTTCTCTCACAAGCTTTGAGTGCATGCAAATGTACCCTTTTGTAGTTTTTAATAACGATTGGCCCTCCCTGTTGTGGATCAATGTATTCATAATAGGGAAGGATTGTATTGTTTGGGTATTCGTTCCATCAGTTTCGTTAGTTTCTAATTAAATACATATTTATGCAATCAATGTCAATTCTTAAAAATAATCACTATTAGTCACAAAATGCCAAATTGAGTATACAATTTTAGTCTTAAAACTAAACCTAACTTAGTCGAATAAGCCACCCCGTTTCATTCCCGGGGCAAAGATTCCCATAACTCTGGCCGCGTTGCCGCGCTGAATTGCCAGGGACCACCTTTGCATTGCACCAGCAATCCTGACGGGAATCCTGACTCCTCTCTAAGTCTGCGCCCCAATTCCCTGATAAAAACTTTAGCCTCACTGCCCCACCAACCAGTTGTTTCAACCTCCACGGGAACGAACGAGTAGTTGTCTAGCTCGGAATACTTCTCGCGCTTACGAAGGGCTGCACCCTCAGCAGCCGCTCCGGGCGCTCTCGAAGTACGACCGAGGTGCGACACGGCGAAAGTGCAGGCGCACATAGCGTCCCACAGAAGGCACTTTCCATTGTTTTTACTAATTAAATTAGTATACTCTTCTGACAACCATTCGGCGCATGCAAATGTACCCTTATGTCATTATTATTACGATTGACCCTTCCTGTTATGGATAGAAAGAAAAAAAGCAAGAAATTATTTATTCGTGAGAACGTGAGTACAATAAAGTTCTTAGGTTCTTTGTCTTAGGTTCTAGCACATTCTACCAATATGGTGTACGAATATTTTAAAATTGAATCTATCATATCTGTCAAATTATGTTACCATATTATGTATAATGAGTTATGTCAAATTTATATAAAATTATCAAAATGTCAATTGTATAAAATGTGTCTAATTATGTCAAAATGTGTCGAATTCTAACAATGCAATCTAGATTATTATACAAATGTCACAAGAAAAAATAAATCAGAAAAATTAAATTAAATTCCAAGGTCAACATTATCTTTATAATCTAAATATTCCCTTACACTGTAAAACATTTGTCCAATCAAGTCTTTAAGTTCCCTTGGTAACTTGTAAAAAATTTTTAGAGCCATCATAAAGGAATTTCTACGACATATTTCCAAGTTACAATTAGGAACGTGTAGCATATCTCTTTGCCTAGTCTGTCTCGTTGCTACATCACCTTGTTCAATAAAATAAGTTTGATTCTTCTTTACAAACATACAAATTTCTTGGATATATAAACACGGTAGTGATAGAATTTTCAAAGTTTTGAATAGTGGCCTACAACTATCTATGTAGTATGCATTACATATTGCTCGTATGCACTTTTTTTGAATCAAGGGTTATATGGTTAAGGAATTCGTTTAATCATTTCAGCTATAGTTTCGTTAAGTTTCTAATTAAATTAGTATACTCCTCTCACAAGACTTTCTGCGCATGCAAATGTACCTTTGTGTAATTTTTTATAACGATTGACCCTTCGTGTTATGGATCATCAGATTCATAATAGGGAAGGGTTTATATTGTTAAGGAATTCGTTTCATAATTTCAGCTATGGTTTCGTTAGTTTCTAATTAATTAAATTAGTATACTTCTCTGACAAGACTTTCGGCGCATGCAAATGTACCCTTATGTCGTTTTTTTATAACGATGGACCCTTCCTGTTATGGATCAATGGATTCATAATAGCGAAGGGTTATATTGTTAAGGAATTCGCTACATCATTCCAGCCATGGTTTTGTTGGTTCTTATTAAATTAGTAAACTTCTCTGACAAGACTTGTCGTTTTTAATAACGATTGGCCCTTTTTGTTATTGATCATTGGATTCATAAATAGGGAAGGGTTGTATTGTTAGGGAATTTGTTAGATTCCAGCCATGCTTTGGTAATTTGCTGACATTAGCTATTGGATTCAGTAGACTTAATTTCACAAGATTTTCGGTGCATGCAAATGTACCTTTATGTAATTTTTTATAACGCTTGACCCTTCCTGTAATGGATCAATGGATTCATAATACGGAAGAGTTGTATTGTTAGGGAATTCGTTCCATCGTTCCAGCCGTGATTTCGTCAGTTTCTAATTAAATTAGTCTACTCCTATGACAAGTCTTTCGGTGCATGCAAATGGAACTTTATGTCATTATTATTATGAATACAAGAGCTTAACATAAAGGATATAATCGGGTTTGCTAAAGCTTCGGGTAGGTTCAAAGAGGTGGAACTGTCAGTGCAGAGGTAAAACTCATGCGCTGTTGTGGGGAACTGGGTGAAATGGTCCCAAATGAGTGGACTGATCACCCGCCTGTGCCTGACGGGCGTCCCCTCCATAGATAGATAGATTATGATTGACCCTTCCTGTTATGGATCATTGGATTCATAATAGGGAAGGTTTATATTGTTAAGGAATTCGTTCCACCATTTCAGCTATGGTTTTTTTAGTTTCTAATTTAATTTGTAAACTTCTCTGACAAGACTTTTGGCGCATGCAAATGTACCCTTATGTCGTTTTTAATAACGATTGACCCTTCCTGTTATGGATCAATGGATTCATAATAGGGAAGGGTTGTATTGTCAACTAATTCGCTCCATTCCAGCCATGTTTGTTGGTTCTTATTAAATTAGTAAACTTCTCTGACAAGACTTTCGGTGCACGCAAATGTACCCTTATGTCGTTTTTTATAACGATTGACTCTTCCTGTTATGGATCAATGGATTCATAATAGGGAAGGGTTCTATTGTTAAGGAATTCGTTCCATCATTCCAGCCATGTTTTTTTTAGTTTCTAATTTAATTTGTAATTTTCTCTGACAAGACTTTTGGCGCATGCAAATGTACCCTTATGTCGTTTTTTATAACGATTGACCCTTCCTGTTATGGATCAATGGATTCATAATAGGGAAGGGTTATATTGTCAACTAATTCGCTCCATCATTCCAGCCATGTTTGTTGGTTCTTATTAAATTAGTAAACTTCTCTGACAAGACTGTCGACGCACGCAAATGTACGCTTATGTCGTTTTTTTTAACGATTGACTCTTCCTGTTATGGATCAAGGGATTCATAATAGGGAAGGGTTATATTGTTAAGAAATTCGTTTCATAATTTCATCTATGGTTTCGATAGTTTCTAATTGAATTAGTGAACTTCTCTGACAAGACTTTCGGCGCATGGAAATGTACCCTTATGTCATTATTATTTCGACTGACCCTTCCTGTTATGGATCAATGGATTCTTAATAGGAAAGGGTTATTGTTATGGAATTCGTTCCATCATTTCAGCTATAGTTTCGTTAGTTGTGTGTAAACTTGAACATTAACGTTTTGCATTAATATTTAATTATTTTTTTCTATGCTGACACTGTTGTTTGTTGCTGTTTTGCGCGAGTGGGCCCCCTTGCCACTTTTCAACGCTCATCTTGTAGAATTATCCAACAAGCTGGTTGCATGCACTATCTACTGATTTTTTCAGTATTTGTTCTGGTGATTTATAGGTCCGAAGACAGGGATAGTGGGAATCTCGTTAATCCATTCATGCGCGTCATTAATTAGATGACGAGGCATTTGTCTATTTTGGCCACACAGTCCTTAGTCATTAGTGAACGCGAGCTATAATCATCATGAAATGCCAAGAAGGTACCTGCTGCGCACCTTCCCGACCGTGTGGTATTGGCCCACGATGTTGATTGGCCACTGTCCAGATCTTACACACAGAGCGTAACCACCTAGAGGCTAGGCTGGCAGGGTCAGTGGAGGGCTGGGCTGCACCCTCTTCTCCACCTTGCAACTCTCGGAGCTCATCCCGAAGAGTCCCCCATGGTGGTGGTCATCTGATTGAACCTTGTCCAATTCATGTGCGAACCCCTAAGCACCATTCCAGGGATAAGTTCGTTGAACGAACTATTACTCCAAACACCTCGCCAGGATATGCAGGAGGTGGCGCGAACGCAGTCCTTTACTAGGAAGGCCCAGTCTGATCGCTACCCTTTCGACTAACTCATCATGATTACCGTATTTACTACGTTTCTCACAATGAAAGTCGTCCAGGGGCTTGCGAAACGTGACCACCTGCGCATCCACGATCACCCCTTTACCGTCTCTAACGGCTATGATGTCGGGTTTTCTTAGTCCTTCCGCCGTTCTGATTTTCGGCTCCAACTTTATGGACCATTGGCGCCGCTTCATCGCAGAAGCAATAAAGCGGACAACCGTATTATGGCGTTTAATCCGACTGCCGTGAGTTCTGTAACACTTGTATAGTATGAGCTGTAGTCTCCTAACCATGCAGTTTGCACGGCAGTTCAACTCGCCCTCCCGACCAACCCTCCGCCCGCGTGAACTACGCACACGAGACGGAAGCGCATTAATGTGCATGTGCAAGAACTGCACGAAGTCCCGGCCGGTATACTGTCCATATCTGGACCTGATCCACTTGGTGGATGCAGAGTTCTGGTACGATTCGCGTCATTCGAAACCGTCCGTTGACGCGTACAGCAACTTACGTCAGCATAGACCCACCGATAAACGGCGTTTTCTAGGGTCCTCAACCGAGAATTTTCGGAGTTGTCTCACTGCCCAGCGGAGTTTATTACGGATATGTTTGGACCTGGCGGCAGCACTCGCGACAGCCCAACACGAATCGGTTAGCCTACCGAACCTCCTGACGATGAGGTCCGGAATAGCCGCCCTGAGTGAAGGGAACATCCTTAACCAGTTACGAATATGCTTCCGGATCTGGACGTCGAGCATATGCAACCTATCATCCGTTATTTTCCCTAGGACAAGTCCGTGCAGGAATCTTGGAATCAGGCGACCCCTTCGAATTCGAGCCGCTGCTGCGGCTTAAGGGGGGCCCTCGAGATATTCTTAAGGGCCTGTGCGATGTCGAGCTCTAATGTCATGCATCCAGCCGAGTTACTTTGGTGATATTGGGATCCAGAATTTTATCAGGACAAGACATTACAGTGGAGCGACTGCCATCTGACCTCCATGACCCTGTTCCCAGGGGATACTTGACCGGATTAGACCATGGTTACACATTCAGTTGCCTGAATATGCAGGTTTCCTCACATGTTTTCCCTCACCGTAAGAGCATCGGTTAGTGTGCAACTAATGTAGATAACTCAGAAAACGAGTAGTTGGAACATGACGGCACTGGGGTTTGAACTCGGTACCTCTCGCTTACGAGTCTAACTCGCTGGCCGTTAGACCACGGCGCTCTGCACGCCTTTGTATGGGAAATCTAATAATTTTTTTTGAAAATTTCATATAGGTTTCTTAGGGCAAGTTATTCAGTTTTATGGAAAGAATTATTCCCTAAAGTCGGGCTAGTTAAGTTAAAGTAATTCTTGTAAATTTCTTGTTTACGTTATTTTCATCAAAACAAAAACACAACTAGGGTCGTGCGTCCGTTCCAAATTCTGTCTTAATGTCATAGGGTTATGGTTTCTTTTTCAATAGCGCCAGCATTCAACGCAATTAACTTGCTTGATCAACCTCCCACCGATCTTCAAAGTCTTCACGGTGAGATAGTGATGTTTCTTGCGATGCCCATCCGGCACCATAGAGAGGACGGCAGACTTTGCCCGATTCACCCGGAGTCCCATTAGAGAACTCACCCTGTCCACACAGTCGATAGACTCTTGAATACCCACCCTAGATCCTGCAAGCAGGACAAGATCATCGGCATAGGCCAGTGCTGAGATTTGCTCTCCTTCCAGCCTTCCGGGGTCTACTTCCGGGGGTAGGGCAGCTAGAATAACGTCCATGACCAAGTTGAACAGGATGGGCGACAACGGGTCCCCCTGGCGGACCCCTCGGCCCACTTTTACAGACAGGAGCGCTCGCTACACCATGTACGGTTAGCACGGTCGATGCCGCCTCGTAAAAGTGAGCTATATAGTCGCAGAACTGCCCAGGCAAGCCCCTTGCCCTCAGCTACTTGACAAGCGCCTCGTGGGACACTGTGTCAAAGGCCTTGGCGAAGTCTAGCGCTGATAAATCCGCGCTGTCGTACATCCGGGGGGCAATAACCAAGCAGCCGACGAGCCAAAAGGGAGTGCATGTATCTTAACGGTATAGACGCCACCGTCTATAGTCGCCAGGGTCAGCAGGACACTCCTTCTTTGGCAGAAAGACCATTCGATATTGTCTTAGGACCTCGGGGACCACACCAGTGCTCAACCAGACGTTGAATATGTCCGCTTTCTGGCGGTGATACCGTCCGGGCCCGGCGCCGACCGCAGATCTATGTGGGCCTCCCTCACCTCTTTCGGGGTAAAGGGCGACCATAGCCGGGTAAAGTCGCATGCACCGCCTACTCCACTCACTCGACCTAAGTCTCGTAAGATTTCCGGAGTAGGACCCGAGGCGACGGACATAGGCCGCCAATAGGTGATCATCTCCGAGAGCGAGTGTCGAACACCCCCGCAAGCGCCGTCTATGACCTGGACTGCTGCTCGACTGCGACTCTTTTTATAGAGTTCCTGCACTCTCGCGTTCTCCATTCTTCGAAGTTTCCTTCTCTGTATTCGAGCGGTTTCTGGGGCATGCCGCTCTGCGACCCGCCCCTTGGGTTTGTTTCGCTCGGTGACCCGCTTCGCCGCCCTCTCAATGAGCTTGGCTAGACGTGCCATCGCACTAGACTCCCCCTCAGAGCAAGCCGCTTGAGGATCATCCGCGTTTGGTTCTGCAGGAGGTGCAGTCAGCTACTCGACTTCTGCTAACTCCACCTCAGGAGACGGATCTAATACTGTGTCGTTAACCTGGGGTTGAGACAGAGATTGAATGTACTCTGTGGCTAGCGCCTTTCCCTCGTCTCCGTTGCCCCTTGACTGCCTCCAGGAATCGATCAAATCGACCCTCTAGAGCGGCATGGAGCTCCAAGTTACCGCACTGACTGTTCTCCAGGATAAGCTTCGCTTCGGTACGAGCGAGGAGAGCAACCTTCTCTGCACTCCACCTACGCTTTACCTCTTTCGGAGCAGCATCTTTGTAGGCACACCGACACCCCTCAGCGATTTAAAGGTCCGCCCACAAACGGGGCAGGCACAGCCAGGCGCCACCTGTACCACAGGATCGGCACCGAGCTGAGCTCCAACAGTAGGGAAAACCGTTACCCCAGACTCCGGTGGGAGGTCAGGGCGGGAAGTAATATTTTCAGTATTTCTTTCCGTTGCAACAAGTTTAATCCCTAAGCTGGCGGGCTGCAAACCCTACCAGCCGGGTTCGCACGTTTAAATCGCAAGGCCCACTCCGAAGAGTCAACTGTGCTTGGAGAGAACTCGTAAGATATCTTAACCTCATGCAACACCTGATACGGGGCTGATGAGATATCTTAACCTCATGCAACACCTGAGACTCACCGTGATGATCAGATCTCCGGCTTCATCGTTCGAGTAAGCTGGAGTTCTCACCCATTTAAAGTTTGAGAATAGGTTGAGAGCGTTTCGCTCCCAATGCCTCTAATCATTCGCTTTACCGGATGGGACTGTCCAAATCGACGCCAGCTATCCTCAGGGAAACTCGTTCGATTAGTCTTTCGCCCCTATACCCAGTTCTGACGATCGATTTGCACGTCAGAATCGCTACGATCCTCCATCAGGGTTTCCCCTGACTTCGACCTGACCAGACATAGTTCACCATCTTTCGGGTCCCAGCATTTTCACCATCTTTCGGGTCCCAGGCTCCCCCTGAACCGCCGCACCCGAAGCAAAAATTTTGGGCCCGAACTCGGGGGCCACGCGGGATAGCACTAGCGCTGCGGCACAACACTAGCAAACGTCACTGGTGTTACTGTCACCTATGTGTCACTGTCACGAGTCGCTGTCTCGCTCACACAAACACCGCGTCACTTTCGCACAAACACCAACGTCACTACCGTATGCGTCTATCGCGCCTAACGCGGAACAATTTCTAAGATGGCCGCTGCCCCTTACGGCGAGACCCCCTTGCGAGACAAGGAGGTACCGAGGTTTGGAGCACACGACCACGTGGATGAAGACAGCTCGTAGCACGAAAAAATTTAACTTAGTACCTTGTTATATTGTAACAATTTTAATTTAATTCAAATGTTACCTTCTATGAACGGACATTTATATTCTTTTGTGTGACACATGTTACATTGTATTACAGATATTTCAATATTCCAATGCGTTTCCTTGACTGTGGCCACAAACGTGCCTACGTATATTATCCTAAGCGCCCTATACCGCATACCCCAACTAGATGCAAAGACCCAAGCAATTTTCCCGAAGCAGTTAGCTGCGCCGATACCGATGTCCTCCGCATGTTCGGTGAAGGATTGTTGCTGGTAACTACCCCTAATAGTTTCGCGCTCCGTGCCGATTTTATGTGAGGGATCCCATTATTAAGCTGCCCCCTGCAGCTTAATAATGGGATCCCTCTGAAACCTGCCCTTCAGTGTTAGGGTAACCGATCTCGAGTGGGAGAAGGACAAGCAGTTGCGCTCGCCCGACTCCGCAGCGAGTTGTAATGTCGCCCGGGCCTTGGTCTCTATCTGCGATCTTGAGTCCGCCTCTATGAGTATTGTTACATCGTCCGTATACGCCACAAAGGAAACGCCCTACGAGACGGGGTACCTTTGGCATGTCGTCCAGCTCTCCAGCACCACTGGTCCTGAGTAGCTTAGAACGCAAATCGTTTCCACCGCGAAGCACCCCCCGCGATAAGCCCCACCCTACGGTCGGCGAAATACGACGTCAGTAACCTGTATAAGTTCGGCGCGCAGCCCCCCTGCTTGCACTTTACCAGTATCATGGGCCACCACGCGTTATCAAAGGCGCCGGAGATATCTAGGAGGATCGCCTGGACATACTTCGCCCCTGTCTGTTGGACTACTGACAGCACCGAGTTTAAGGCTGTAACAGTCGAGCACCCCCTTACGAAACCGTGCTGGTTACAGGAGATCCGTGACTGTAACCCGGGAAGCAAGTCGCATATCACCCTTTCTAGTACCTTCCCCAGTACTGGCAACAGAGTTACCGGTCTGTATGCCTTAGGGTCCGTAGGATCCTTGCCGTTCCTCTTGGGAAGCACGATTAACCTACCTACTTTCCATACACCTGGGAAGACGCCTTCCCGCACGCATTAAGCAAAGAGCTCTGTAAGCTCGTGCTCTGACGCTTTCCAGGCCGCCCGAAGGATACGGGCCGTTATGCCGTCCAGGCCCGGGGCCTTGTTAGGGAGGCTCCTTATGATCCGCCCTATAGAAACTTGAGTCGTCGTCTGGGCACATAGACCGCAGCACGTCCGCCATTGCTTCCGCAGTGTCCATCCCCGACCAACCGTTAACCAACTTCAACCTATTCACTACCCCCGTGGGTGGTCGCACCCTGCCACTAGCAGCCCGATATGCCAGGCCCCATGGGTCCGCATTTCCGCTGTCCGCCAGGCGCTTAAAGTGGTCGGTCTCCGCCTTCTCCATCCTAGCCCTGTATACAGAGCGAGCCTGGTGGTAATCTTTCTTAAGCGTCTCCTCACGGAGCCCCCAGCGCGCCTATGCTTCTGCCACATGCGTCGAGCCCTACAGTATGCAGACCTGAGTCTGGTCAGTTCAGACGTCCACCACTCATAGTTATTATCTCGCTTTGGCCTGGTCTCCCCTAAGCATTCCGCGGCCGTACGCACCAGTATGGCGGTGTAGTCCGAACATGCCTGCTCCACAGGCTTCCGTAGGTCCAACCTACCCACACGCACATGTAGCGTGCCTTGGAAGCGGTCCCAATCCACCCTCCGATCCCGGAACCTCCTTGGCTCTTCCTCTGCTCTGTCACCGGCAGGGCTAACCGACCCTCTATCTATCTATCTATCTAAGGAGGGGACGCCCGTCAGGCACAGGCGGGTGATCAGTCCACTCATTTGGGACCATTTCACCCAGTTCCCCACAACAGCGCATGAGTTTTACCTCTGCACTGACAGTTCCACCTCTTTGAACCTACCCGAAGCTTTAGCAAACCCGATTATATCCTTTATGTTAAGCTCTTGTATTTGTTCTTCTTTTACCTCATCCATGCCTATTGTCTCCCATCTTACCAGCGCGTACATTGGACACTCAGTCAGGAAATGGAGACTTGTTTCCTCCTTGTCGCATTCTGGGCATGTGGGATCACTTTTTAGGCCCATTATTGCTAGGTGTCTGTTCAAAGGACAGTGTCCCGTGAGCAGACCCACTACAATCCTGATGTCCTTTCTATTTAACTTTAGAAGTTGCTTCGTCTTTCTTTTTTCATATGTCTTTAGGAAGATTTTTGCCTGGCGGCATTGTTTATTGTGCTTCCATCTTAAATTGGCTTCTTCTGTTATGATCTTGCTTATTATTCCTTTACTGATTTTACTTGATATAGGTAGCCTGGGTTCCGGGCCGATGAATGTCTCATCGGCCCCTTTCCTTGCTAGCTCGTCTGCGATCTCATTACCTATATGTCCTTCGTGCCCCGGCACCCAGGCAATGGTAACTTTGGTCTTTTTGGCTAAGGCGTTAATAGCCTCCTTACATTCTGTTACTAGGGCCGAGTTAGTTTCGGCTCTGTTTAGTGCCTTCAAAGCAGCCTGGCTATCAACCGACCCTCTGTCTGCATGGGCATGCGAGCCCTCAACGTAGTAAGTTATAAGTCTGTGGTCGCTCGTGCTTGCGTCCTTGTGCACCGTCCAGTCGCTCACCCGCACTGATCTTGTGCTAAGCGTAAGATCAATGTTGGACTCTCCCGACGCCGACCTGTAGGTCCACGGTTGCCCCTGGCGATTATGGATTTGTAGGCCCCGAGAGTTGATGAGTTCTTCGACTATCCGCCTCCTGTAGACCGCCTCACGCCCGCGCCCCTCATATTGCTCGGGGCGGGAGTACCACATCGGCGAATGCGCGTTGGAGTCAACCCCCACCAATACCCCGCGAGGTTGTAGCCAAAGAAGTACCTCCTCTAGCTTTTGAGCATGCAGCGCCACATTGTCCTCATACTTAAAGTAGTGCGAGACCACATGGAAGTCCACCGCTCCCAGTGCCACGTGTGCCACGAAGCAGTATGTGGAGCTCAAGTTGTTCAGAGCCGTGACTGTTAGGCGGTTATTGCAAACGATTATGCCGGCCCTAGCCTTCTCCCCCGCCTGTAGGAGTCCCGGAGTCTGCAGATCCTCGTTATAATGTTCCTGGACGAGCACAAGGTCGAGCCCCAGATCCCTGGCAAGAGGCAGTATCTCCACCGTTGCTTCCCTGGAATTCCGCAGATTAATCTGGCCAACGACTACTAAGGGGCCTGCTATCCATAGTTTATCATTGAGAGCGCCCTCTGCTCCGGGTATTTCCTGCCCGGGCATTCTGGAGAGGCCGTTTTGTGGTTCTCTGATCCTGCTTTGCCTGCTCTTTTACAGGTTGCGCAACATGTCGTCGTGGCGGTGCACGCCTCCTTTTTGTGGCCCTCTTCGCCGCAGCTGCCGCATACCACCGTGGCCTGGCGACAGTACTTCTCTGGGTGCCCGTAAGATTGGCACTTCGAGCAACAAGTGACGTCCACGTAATCGCGCACTATGTATCTCTCCCAGTCAACGTAGATCCTTTCAGCATTGACCAGTTCGGCCCTTGCTTCGGGTGAGCATTCTAGGACCACTGTTGTCCAGGAAGGACCTCGTCTCTTAAGGAATGCCCTCACGCTTTTCCCCCATTGCTCTTCTGTCCATTCTGGCTTGCCCTTTATATTCTGTACCCACACAACCTTAAGGAAATCTGGGCACCCTTTCGCCTCCATGCTTGGTCCGTTATCGACACCGAAAACCGCAACCAGCGGTCTACGTGCCCGGGGCTCGCTCACCCTCAGCTGCGTGGGTACGGCCTCTCTGATTTTCTTAACCGCGTCCGCAGAGGTGGTTCTGATTACCACCCCTGCATTGCCAACTTTACGGAGGCCGCTGATCTGCACCCCCAGGGCGCCGAGGTCTACTAGCTTCTTAACTATTCCCTTGGTATCGTCAGCAGATTTTATTTTCGCGCCCTCCTCACTTTCGGCCGGGTACACGGTCACGGCAAAGTCCCCGTCGCGCGGAACGTCCCTAACGTCGGCCTTACCCATTCTTAACTTGTCCGCATAAGAGTGGCCCGGTTGCTGCTGCTGAGCCAACGTGGCTGCAGTGGGCATAGGGCCTCCCATGGGCTGGGTTGCCCCCCGCATTACAGCTTCTATTGTTCTGCATCTCTCGCTGGACACTCTTGACACGAGTGTGGTTACCACGGCAATAATTCTGCTTATGTTCAGGCCCACACCAGCTATCTCGGCCTTATTTAATTTGGACGTGTTTGAGGCCACAAGCGCCATTATCGCCTCAGAGGCCTCGTTGGCCCTGCTTACCAGGTCCGGCTCACTCTCACGAAGTAACTGCTGCTGAGCGGCGCGTCTTTCTACAGCCGCTGCCTTCTGCGCCTCCCTGACCACGTCTTCTTCGCCTTCACCAGTTGCCATTCCCCCCCTAGCAGCACGTCCCAAGGGGAAATCGCCCCCCCCCCTTGAAATACCCGCGACAGGCGGTGGGCCCGCCAGTTGGCGGCGCATTTGGATGCGCTTCGTCAGCGCTTCGCGCACTTCCTCTGGGGAGGACAGGGGCCTCTTACCCTGCCTCTCCCTCTCTCTGTCTCATCAGCTCCCGGTCCTCGTCCGCCGCCCATTCCGCCGTCGGCGTCATGTATGTTGGGGAGTCTATCCCCAAAAGTCCCCCAGGCGGCGTGCGCGCCAGCGAACTGCGTGGCCTAAACGCTTCTTCGGCCATGTCGCTTAACTCGACGACCTCATCTATCCTCTTCTCTATCTCCTCCTGGATTAGGAGATTTTCGCGCTCCATAGTACCAAGAGGTCGGCGGATATCCTATGCTGAGATTCAATACAGGAACCACACAACCCCAATACTAGAATAACAGAAATCCAATACAGGAACCACACAGTTCAATACAAGAACGACACCGCAGCAAAAGTCAATACAGGAACCCCACTAAGTCTATACGGGAACGATACCGCGGCAATACAAGAACTACACAATTTCAATGCAGGAACGATATGCCAGTCAATGTATGAAAACGCGGGCGATCAAATGAGCTCGCCCGTATATATAGGGTATGGTGGTGTCCCCAATCTTCCACAAAAAATTTCTAAGTCCTGACTGGACTTAGAAAAATCCCTAAACAGTTCACCCAACACCCAGAAAAGTGTCTCACCCCCCGGAGCCGGAGGGAGGGGGGGGGCAAGGCTCCCCTCGACCACCGCACCCCGTCGCACGCCTTCTCCTGCTGAGCCGTGCAGCCATGGGTGCCCGACGTCGCCGACACGGTGGTCCCAAAAGTGGGTCCCAAAACTGGGGTCCCAAAAATTTGTTCCGCGGCGCTGGTACTGCCACGCGGGGCAGTACCAGCGTCGCGGAACAACACTATCAACCAACCAAAGTGTCACTGTCACACTACGTGTCACTGTCACAAAAAGCACCGGACCGCCCGTGCAGCCGCCCGCTCGGGCTCCCAGCGTCGCCGCCGCAAACTTCACAAGTGTCACAAAACACACCGCGTCTCTTTTGCACACACCGACGCCACTATGAGAGCGTCCGTCTCGCTCTACTCGGTACGAAAACCAAGATGGCCGCTGCCTCTTACGGAGTAACCCCCTTGCGAGACAAGGAGGTACCGAGTTTAAGGCAGCCGAGCCTAAGGCGGAAGTACGATGCGAACCCCGAACATACTTCGCGCGATGCGACGTGGAGCTTAGACACGTCCGTACTCCACGACGACCGACGACGAAGTAGTATGGTCAGTAGGAAATTACTAAATCAGTAGATCAGGACTGCGAATCATTCAAGCGTGCGACTAATTAGATGATAATTTTCCACGTTAAAAACGTATGAGTCACCGACTTCAATCCCAACAACAGTTCGCACAAAGTAGATATCTAGTTTTTTGCGGACTACAATGCCTAATAGCAAATAACTACAAACAGAAATGTCATTCATTTATTTAGATGATGTTCTAGTTTGTAGTATATTTTGTTTTTGTTGATTTTTTTTTTAAAAGCGCTGAATCATTTTCGATAAAATTTATATGGGACCTCTTCAGGAGTATACTCTTTCGAACAAATAAAGAATTTTGAAAATCGGACAACAGTTGCCGGAGTAATCGCGTAACAAATATACAAAAAAAAATACAGTCGAATTGAGAACCTCCTCCTTTTTTGAAGTCGGTTGAAAAAGCAAAAGACTTTCCGCCATTCTGACCTCATAATGGTCTACTCCTTGTAAACATTTACTTCCGTACTCCATTCCTCGAGTATCCTTCTCGATATTCTTACATGAGCCTTGCCGCATTTGGAGACCCCTAAGTCTTAGCTCTTGGAGACGTTTAAAATATAATAAATGGTACCTAATTGGTCCATAATTGAAAAACTGGGGCGTGAAGCGGCTGCCAGTGCCTACTAAAGGGTCTGTCCTCGCTGCCGGTGACGGCGAGGAGGCTGTTGCAGCTGACCCGCACCCTGTTCGCGACCCCGGCTCTCTGCTTACGCATGGTGGTGTAAAAACATCTACACACACCTCGGCAAACATACCGGACGCATTACAGAAGCGGGGCAGCCGCAACATCGTCCTCATAGCTTTGTTGTATTGTAGGAGAAGGTTGTAAACATAGGATTTACCTTTAAAGGTAGAATCAGTGTATTTTCGCCCATGTTGTTAAAATCGATGGTCGATATAAATATTGCTCTATGAAATGATTTTATGACATCAGGTTGCAATGGCGGTTTCTGTCTCAGCGACCATCTTCTTATTGATTTCTCTTACATCCAACCAGACTCTAATAGAGCCATCTTTCTTTAGTACAAATGTTAATGGGCTTGAATTAGGTGCACACCTTGTTATTATTCCTTGTTCTTCCATTTCTGCCATTTTACATTATATTTCGGTGGTCGGTGAACTCGCGTCCTTGTGCTCACTCCAGTGGGTTCTTTACCATTGCTCCTGGGCAGGACGATCAACCTACCTACTTTTCAAGCTCTTGGAAAAATTTCTTCCCGTACGCTCTTTCCTATTAGCTCAGTGTGCTCGTAGGCGGATACCTTTTAAACAGGTGCGGTAGAACCGTTTCCGCCGATCCTGTTCCAACGGTCCTCCGACGCACCTACTGTCCTGCCACAGGCATCTATTCCGATTGGGTTCCATCCTGACATTTTCACCATAGATCCTGAAAGCAGGACAAGATCATCGGCATAGGCCAGTGCCGAGATACGCTCTCCTTGCAGCCTGTAGCCTTCTTCCGGGGGAAGGGAAGGCAAGATTGACGTCCGTGACCAAGTTGAACAGGATGGGTGTCAACGGGTCCCCCTGGCGGACCCCTCTCGTACAAGCGAGCTTTATAGTCACAGAACTACCCGGGCAGGCCCCTTGCCCTCAGCAACTTAACAAGCGCCTCATGGGACACTGCGTCGAAGGCCTTGGCAAAGTCTAGCACTGCCACATAACATTCCCGACACTAACTCCTGCTGTCCACAAGTACAGCGTCCAGCACAGCGTAATTCTCCAGTGTGCCGTCGGTGCGGATAAATTCACTCTCTCGTATATCCTGGGGGCAATATTCAAGCAGCCGTCTAGCCAATAGGGAGTGTCTTAACGGTATAGACGTCACCGTGAAGAGGCTATAGTCACCAGGGTCCATTCTTCTTGGGCATGAAGACCGTTCGACATCGCCTTAGGGCCTCTAGATCCTCGCCAGTACTGTACCAGACATTGAAAATTTCCGCCTTATGAGATACTGATATCAAACGCTAGTCCTGTGAGAAGATACCGTCCGGGCCAGGCGCCGACCGCAAGTGCGGCCCTCCCTCACCTCTTTCGGGGTGAAGGGCGACCATAGCCGGGTAAAGTCGCGTGCACCTCCTTTCCTACTCGACCTAGGTCTCGTAAGATTTCTGGGGTAGGACCCGGAACGATGGACACTGTCTCTTGGATAGGACGAACATCTCCGAGAGCGAGTGTCGAACACTCCCGCATGCGCCGTCTATGACCTCAGTTGCTGCTCGACTGCGGTTCTTTTTATAGAGTTCTTGCACACTCGCGTACTCAATCCGTCTAAGTCGCCTTCTCGGTATTCGAGCGGATTCGGGTGTGTGTTTCTCTGCGACCTGCCCCTTGGGTTCATTTAACTTTCTTGTCTTCTTTCCGTTGCAATGGTTTTTACCCTTTCAAAGAAATAGATATTCTGACTTTTGCATCCCAATATATATGTGACAATCTTTTATATGTGAAGAAAAATGAACATTTGTTTAAGAAAAATAGCGATAGGCACAATATAAATACTAGGACCAAGCATAAACTGGATGTACTAGACAGTCGTCTCCACAAGGTCACGAACTCTTTTATGGGTCAATGTATACGTTTCTACAATAAGATTCCCATGTGTATTCAAAATTTACCTTTGGATAAATTTAAGACAGTAATTAAACAAAAACTTTGCAAAAAGGGCTATTACAAAATTTCTGATTACATAACTGACAAGCAGCCATGGGAATGAACTGCTCAGCTCTAGAGTTATTTCAGACTTAGTTAAAATTAGAAAATAAGAAAATTTGTAATGCGTTTAAAAAGAGCACCCTCAGAGTTTCTTGCCTGTTCTTCTCTGGGGAAGACTGCACCTTTGCGAATAGGCGTAGAGTCAGTAGGGTCAATAGCACGAATGCGTATGTATGTATTTAAATCCTTTAATGTTTGTTTGTATGTATTTCATGTAATCTTGACTTGTTTTAAGTGGCATCCTGAATGTCCTATAAAATAAAGATTTTTTCTATTCTATTCTATTCTATTTGCTAGTGGGCTGCAAACCCTACCAGCCAGGTTCGCACGTCGAAATTGCACCCCCCTCCGAAGAGTCGGCTGTGTTTGGAGTGAACTCGAAAGAAACCTCAAATACGGGTCTGTTTGAGTATATAAACCCTATCTAACACCTGAGACACAGATTGACAATTTACGGATGTCTGGGCCAAGTATCCGACCTATAGCCCTACTTAAGCTTCCAACAGAATTTTTTAAGCCTTGTGGGAAATCGTTAGTCCAAAGGTAATACCAGTTTATTTTCACCCAATTTTATAAATTTGGATTTGGAAGAATGCGTTATTTAAATAGATGGTCATTAAATGTATGCTCCATGGAATGAGTTCATGACATCAAGTTGCAAAGGCGCTTTCTCTGTCTCTGCGACCATCTTCTTATGGATTTCTTTTGCATCTAACAAGACTTTAATCGAGCCATGTTTCTTTATTGCAAATGTAAATGGGCTTGAATGATTCGGTACATTGTCAGCGAAGTCTCCCGAAGTCCTCCCGCTCCTGGTAACAATATTGTCTGGCCCTTGTCCCCTTTTTTTATCTTCTTGGCCGAGTTGGCTTCTACCTTGGAGGTGGAGGCAAACAGAGGATGAAGAAAATAGGCACACCTTGTTATTATTATTCCTTGTTTTTCCATCTCGACCAAGTTTCCTTCCATTTTAGCTTTATAGGCATGTGGAGTAGGATATGACCTATTCACAATCGGTATGTCATCCACCATCTCAAATGTTCATAGCAATTGGCTCTGCCCGATTGCTCACTGAATATATGTTTGGAAACTTTATATCGAAAACAGTTTTTTTCTCTATTCTGAGCTAATAACGTTATTCTTTTCCTACTTTAATATTTACAAACTTATCATCTCAACTGATTGAATTTGGACCAAAGATATTACTTTAGTCTGATTGACATAGTTGTTAATTCTTTAAAATAATAGCACAAAATTCCAAATTGAGCATACAATTTTTAATACTAAACCTAACTTAATCGAATAACCTTTTAAGAATGGAGGTGGTAATTCTAAAGTTCCAATATGTTTAGGGAGAACAACTCTTGTATGAAATTACTTGTTTAAGAGCCATATCTAAATCCTTTCTTATCAGTCTGACCCACGGCTGAAATAAGTTTCTTCAATGCTCTGGTATTCCATGAATTGACTACCATGGTCTCATTCGGTTTCCAGCCTTGTTTGAGCATTGTATTATATCTAGGGCTTTCGAATACCGGATTTTTTGAATACCGGTATTAATACCGAAAAAAATATTCTCAATACCGGGATACCAGTATTAAAAAAAAACTTTTTTTTTCAGATTTATCATTCTTTCGGAAGGTGTTTTTGTAGAAGGTATTTTCTCCACTAAATAAAACAAATAAGTTTGCCATGCAAAACCATTTATTTATGTAATAATATTTATTTCGTCTCACTCAGACAGATCAATCTTTTTTTATATAATAATTCGTACTTAAAAAATTATGATCGAAAATTTCGGCCATATAACCAGTCTCTATTTAAATTAATCATATTAATAAAATTGTGTTTAATAGACCATTTAATATCCCTTAAATGAAAGTAAGAAAATTAATGATTTACTAAATTTTATTTACAAAAAATTACATAAGAAAAAACTGCTGATCTCGCCATAAAACAAAAACAGAAAATATTACATTTTTTAATAAAATTACGAATTTTTTGAATTTATATATTTCGTGTTGCCTCCTCGTGCTTTCATTACTGCGTTTACGCGGTTCGGCATACTGTACATCAAGTTCCTGATACGATTTTGGGGAATATTCTCCCATTCCTCTGTGAGAGCAATTGTGAGCTCACGAAGTGTGGTTGGGGGAGAGTTTCGTTGTTTTACTAATCTCCCTAGCTCGTCCCAAGCATGCTCGACCGGGTTGATATCCAGGCTGCGTGCTGGCCACTCCATAGTATGGAGTCCATACGAGTAATGTTCATCTCTTGAAGATAGTCATTTACAATCTGACCCGTGTGAGGTCGGGCATTGTCATGCATAAAAATGGCATCCTCACCCAAATTGACCATAAATGGACCAACGTGTTTATTTAAGATTTCTTCCACATGTCTTTCGCTAGTTAAAGAACCGATTTCTATGAACACCAGTTCTGTGCGACTCTCAGAAGAAATTCCGGCCCACACAAGTACAAACCCACCGCCTTAGGCTACTTTTTCTTCGATGCATGCTTGCTTAAACCTTTCCCCTGGTCTTCTATACACTCTGTGTCTTCCATCGTGCTCGTAGAGCATACATTTAGATTCGACGGAGAACATAACTTTTGACCAATCTTCAATATTCCAATTCAACTGGTTTTAGGCATACCTTAGTCTTGAAATACGATACCCACGCTCCAATTTAGGGCCGTTTGCAGGTCTTAGTGGTTTCAAGTTAGCCTCAGCAAGTCGTCGTCTTACCGTCCATGCGCTTGGGTTACTTCCTCCGAGGCGTCGAAACTGATTTGTAAGTTTAGTTCTTGTGAGAAAGCGATTACGAAGCATGGTGTTCACCAAATATCGATATTCTTGTGCTGTGGTACGTTTTTGGGTACATAAGTATCAAAATCAAAATTTTGCGTAAAATAGATAAAAAATATTAGATCTCATACAAGTCATAACTTACATTTTTATGTCGTATCGTATCCATCCAGTTATAAAGCACGTACAACACAAAGTCACAGATCAGAGCCAGCCAAAACACTGCTATGATAACGCGTGCAATTCCACTGCTCACTGTTTGATGACTAACTGCTTCGCCTTGCACCTGAGGCGGGGCGTGTTGAGAATTTTCCCTCCGCTACCGGGCGCCGTGGCGCTAGTGTCACCTCAAACTGGCAAGGACTCTTAAAATGACTTAATTTTGTTGTAATTGCCATTAAGTCGTTAAGTAATTAAAATATCGATTTGGAAATTTTCGAAAAAATATAATTAATGTGTTTCTGCGGCAGTGATTGTCTATTGCAACGAGTTTTGTACTAAAAATTAAATCACTAATACCGGGATCCCGGTATTAGACATTTCAATACCGGTATTGAAAATGTCTAAAAAAAGTCCGGGAACCCGGTATTAGCCAATACCGGGATCCCGGTATTGGAAGCCCTAATTATATCCAGTGTTCCCTTTTACATTTCTGCTACTCGTCTCGGCGGGCAGTCCCAAACGAATATTTATTATGCCATCAGAGAGGGGTTCTGACTCTAATCATCGCGGCCTGAGCCTTCGCTTTCTCAACTTTCTGGCCAACCCCAAAAAGGACAATGGGCAAAAATGTATGGACCTTGGTACAACCCTCCAATAGCGATGAGCTATATGTCCCTGGACAGGTCTTTTCAATTGGAACAATAGTTACTAAGACAGCTATGTTGTAATAGTTGTCCGTTCAGAGTTATAGGTACCTAAAGATAAAAAAAAAAAAAAAAAATTTGCAATTATTAACGTTTATTGGGGAAAATAACAATAATTTCGTTGTAGATTACAGTATTTCATAATTATTTATAGAAATATAAAGGAATTACATTGCTTAGGTCCAAAAAAAAACACTTATTTACCTTACATATATTTTATACAAATATTTTTTTTATACTTAGGGCAAGTTCGATAAGCGTGAATATAGCCATTGACAAGACACAGAGTGGGTAGGCCTCACACAAGATGCACCGATGAGCTGGTCAAGGTCCCGAGAAGCCGCTGCATGTGTTCCATCACACATTAGAATTAGTTTAATGTTTTCTCCATTTCCAAAAAGGGATTTTGAAATAAATATTTGGTTGGTGTGCCTCGTAATTCGTACATTGATTTGCTTTTTGTTGAACAATAGCCGCTATTTGTTACGATACAATGAGCGAGTTTTTATTGCAACATTGTTTTTATTATTGTAAGTATTATTTTCAGTATACACAATCACTTTTAGGTGTACCGCCTGGCCAGTTCAAAGAATAATAGCATGGTTTATGACTTTTAATAGCTGCATCTCTTTTGTTTGTGCGTTTTGGGTACCGTCGTGGTATGAGGCGAGCCGCGGGCGCACCTCGCCCCCGCTCCCCGGCGGGGGTGTGTCCGTATTCTAACTTGGGACCCTCAGGTAAGTCAAGTAACAGTCGTTCATTGGTACTGTGCGCGAGTGTTACGTTTCTTGTTTATGCAATACTTCTTAACGACTTTGACTTGGCAATCTTTTCGGACACTGATATCTGCTTATAACGTTGACCCGGCTATTTACATGGACATTGTGCTCTGATCTGTTTTCTGAACTTGGCTATCACACTGGATTATTGAACTGCTTATTGATCGGACCTCGGACTATTGTGCTCCAATGGAAGGTTTTCGCAATTGTGTTATGTGTCGGCGAGGGCTCTACCGCGGAAGGTATCAACAACACGTCTTAACGGATAATCTTCCGAGAGCGCAACCAGAGTTTGCTGCATACATCCAACAACATGCAGTATTGGAGGTGAGTATTTTATCATATTTCTAGAGATATAAATATATACATTTGACGGTGCGTCTTATGTACCTAAGTACCTACCTTGTGTACAGATAAATAAACTGAATGAATAGACATGAGAAAAACAGACTTTGGTTTTAATGCGCGTAGTGTATTTTGTTTCTGAGAAGTATGTATGTATGTAAACACTTTATTGCACTTAAACAGAGACAAGACCCTAAACTCGACACTTTTGTTTACTTTTACTATCTTAATAGACTTTGGCCATTATACTGTGCCAGATGTGGCCGTGTTACCTACCTATTATTGTTCAAAACACTTTTTGACGTTACACTATAGGGTTTTTACTGACTCGCTGCCGACGCGGTCATAAATCATAACAGATAAAGGGTTGGGAGCAGCGCAACGTCGGTATCGATATGTGTGAGTCATCGACTCAGGTAGCAAAATACCCTTACTTGCTACGTAATGAGGACCACTAAATAACCATCATAGTTGTCTAATTAACATAAGAAACGATGTTGTATTTGTGTAACGTTCGAAAATATACATTAATGTTTTGACTTTTTGTTTAAATATTGCATTATTTATTTATAAATATATTGTTATATCTTAGTATATTCATTTCATAAAGTAATAGATAAGTGTCTCAGTAATATAACTCTACATTTAATTTTAACTAACCTCAATATTCGCAAAAATGATTTTCTATCGATACTAACTATCGACATGAAAACAACGCGGAACTAGGCCAGCCCATAAGACCCCTAAGTAGAAGCGAGATAGAAACACTGATAATGATTTATGACCGCGTCTGCAGCGAGTCGGTAAAAACCCTATAATTCTCCAAAATGTTTTCGATCAATGCAACCAATATAGTATTCTAAACAATGTTGCTTTAAACGGTTTTGATTATAATCCGATTTTAATGAAATAATTATACTGTTTCCAGATTGTGTTTGATAACACACGAAGCGTATGTCATCGATGTTGGCAGAGAGCTGAAAATGCCGTTAGACTACCTGGTGTTGTTCCGGAAGTGGAAGAAGCCAATGATCCTGATGAACAAAATGTTCACCAAGTTTTCGCTCCTGAATACAAAAGAGCACCTAGTACTCCTGGGCACTGTATCTTTTCCAACTGCGGTAATGATACACGACACCGAATACCAGAAGCTATAAAAGTTCACATGTTGTGCGAATACAAGTTGTATATCCCCGACGGTGCAAGAGTATGTAGAGAACACCTCGAAGGAAACAACTGGGATGAGCTGCCAGATTTTTGCAATACCACTAATTATTTTACTGGAGCCCAGTTTAGTGATGCTTGCGACATACTGCGAGCAACCATTGCACGTGGAGCGAGGTTCAATTTTAATGTAAGAGGTGCCATGTCTAATGAAGACATGCGTTTCTGGGTTGGACTTGATGGTGATCAATTCGATTCTATTTTGGAGCAAACTCCTTCACTCAGCGAAAGATGCAAAGATCCAAGAACTGCATTAGGTATATACCTGACAAAACTTCGTACAGGAGATTCAGATGAAAGGCTTGCGTCATTATTTAATATGTCCAGGAGAAAACTGGAACGATATTTGAACATTGCACGTGAATGTCTTACAAATGAATATGTAATACTTCACTTGGGGTTAGATCACATTGACAGAAGAAATCTTTTAGACAGAAACCTAGTCATTCCAAAAAACCTTTTTGGAAATGAAGAGAATACCAAACTAATTCTAATATGTGATGGAACATATGTCTACATCAATAAAAGTAGTAACTTCTTATTCCAGCGGCTGTCATATAGCCTCCACAAGTTTAGAAATCTTTTAAAGCCATTTTTGATTGTATCGTCAGATGGTTATATTATTGATGTTTTGGGGCCGTACGCTGCCACAAAAACTGACGCGCAAATAATGCAGGATATCATGAATGACGAAGAACACCCTTTACATTATTTGCTTCAACCAAATGACGTGTTCATTTTGGACCGTGGGTTCAGAGACAGCTTGGATGCAATCGAAGCCTGGGGTTATGAATATTACGTGCCACCAACAAAAGACCGTCGAGAATCCCAGCTCACTACGGAACAGGCAAACGAATCACGAGCCATTACAATGTGCCGATGGGTAGTGGAAGTTGTGAACGGCAGGTTTAAACGTAATGATAAACTGTTACGGCAATCATATTTTAATCGGGCACTGCCGCATATGTTCGAAAACTTTAGAATTGCTGCAGCGATTATAAATCACTTCCATGTACCGATAACAGATAATGAACATGCAGAAGAGTTCCTGAGTCATATACGAGAAACATTGGATTCACCGAATCTTCTATACACATATGTCGAGAGAAAGCGCCTGAATAGCCGAAGGGTTGATTTTCAACGGATGGAAGCCCACAATATTGAAAACTTCCCAAGGCTCACCCTAAATCAGATAATGATACTGGCTTTGGGTACATACCAGCTAAAACTGGCAAGATCATACTGCGCGGAGCATCTTAATAACGGTTTATACCTTATTGAGACATACAGAGAAAATCAACTGGATGACCTGCCAGATTATGGAATTAATGAAGAAGTGTGGCTTCTGCGTGGGCGCATTCAATCTAGACACGTCCGGGCAAGAACTTATTATTGTTACATTTTGATAAAAAGTAACCAAATCGAAGGCAGCAACAACATTGTTCAACACTACTGTACATGCTTGTCAGGACGGCGTACCATGGGTACATGCGCGCATATTATATCAATTATTTGGTATTTAGGACATGCAATTCATGAAGGCTTTATTGCACCGGCAGTGTTCCTAAATGATGTTATCGTGGACGAACTGTGAACAATCAAAATGTAATTGACTCTATTTTGTAAATGTAAAAAAAAATATTTGTATAATATATTAGTATGTAAGGTAAATAAGGTGTTTTTTTTTTTGATCTAAGCAATGTAATCCCTTTATATTTCTGTAAATAATTATGGAATACTGTAATCTACAACGTCATTATTGTTATTTTCCCCAATAAACGATAATAATTGCAAAATATTTTTTTTTATTTGTTTAACTTTAGGTACCTATAACTCCGAACGGACAACTATTACAACTTAGCTGTCATAGTAACTATTGTTCCAATTGAAAAGACCTGTCCAGGGACATATAACTCATCGCTATTGGAGGGTTGTACCAATTTGCCCATTCTCCTTTATACAGATTTCTTTTGGCCTTATGGTTTTCTGTATGGTTTATTTTTTGAATTAGTAATTGGAGCTTTTGCTCGGTTTTCCTTTCTTATTCCTCGTAGTTGGTTTATTATCTTCAGAATCAAATGTATATACATCGTCCACTTTCTTTAAGAACTATGTTTTTTTTTTTATTATAAGATGGGTTAACTCTTGACCTCAATCTTGATCATAAAGGTCAAAGATGAAGTTGACGATGGAGCGTAACTCGCTCTGGGTTAACTACCCAGAAAATGCCTATAAAGGTTTCTTCAAGTATGGTTTTCCCTTGTGAAATAATTCACAAGCATTTCGGGTAATGGAGGATCATCCATCCGCGCTAGGATCTGTAGTAGGCGCAATCGGCTGCTCGGCCCTTGCCAACTCAACCACAGGATACGTGTCTGAGACGGTACCGTTAAACTGGGGTTTAGTAAGAGCTTGAATATACTCAGCGATGAGCTGGATGTAATTCGTATTTTTCGTATTTCTTTCCGTTGCAACAAGTTTGCCCTTAGCTGCAAACCGTACCAGCCAGGTTCGCACGTCGAAATTCCACAACCCTCCGAAGAGTCGGCTGTGTTTGGAGTGAACTCGAAAGAACCCTCAAATACGGGGCTGTTTGAGTATATAAACCGTATCCAACAACACCAGAGACACAAATTAACAAAAAAATATGGATGTCTGGGCCAAGTGTTCAACTCATAGTCCTAACTAGAGCTTCCAACAGATTTTTTAAGCCTTGTAGGAAAACGTTATAATTATAAACATAGGATTTACCTACAAAGAAAAACCAGAGTGTTTTCACCCGCTTTAATTTTTTTTTGGTATGCGTTATTTAAATAGATGGTCGTTAAATGTATAGCTTGGAATGAGTTCATGACATCAAGTTGCAATGGCAGTTTCTTTGTCTCTGCAACCATCTTCTTATTGATTTCTCTTGCATCCAACAAGATTCTAATCGAGCAATCTTTATTTAGTACTAGCATTCCGCCCGGGGCTTCGTTCCCGTGAGAATTCTACATTATTCCGGATAATGTAGAATTCTAATGGTGAAAGAATTTTTCAAATCGGTCCAGTAGTTTTGGAGCCTATTAAATGCAAACAAACAAACAATCAAATCTTTCCTCTTTATAATATGTATAGACTAGCTTCCCGCGCGGGACTTCGTTTCCGTGAGAATTTGGGAAAATCATGTACCCTATGTCCATCCCGGATAATGTAGGATTCTAATGGTGAAATAATTTTTCAAATCGGTCCAGTAGTGTCAGAGCCTATTCGATGCAAACAAACAATAAACTCTTTCCTGTTTATAATATGTATGAGGTGTCCGCACACCTTGTTATTTATTATTCCTTGTTTTTCCATCTCTGCCAGCTTTCCTTCCATTTTAGCTTTATGAGTAGGATATGATCTATTCACAATCGGTATGTCATCCACCAACTCAATGACATGTTCATAGCAATTGACTCTGTTTATATGTTTGGATACTTTATATTGAATTTTTATTATTTCCCTACTTTAGTATTTACAAACTTATCTTCTCAACTGATTGAATTTGTATCAACAATATTTACAACTTTAGGTAAATTTGTATCAACTGGCTCTTCATTGATGATGATGACTCTCAAACTTTACAAAGAGGTATTTCTTAACTAAGCCAATTATAAAGCCTGCTCTCTTTTTGGTTAACTCTTGAGTTGGTAATTCTAAAGTTCCAATATGTTAGGGAGAACCACTGCTTGTTGTATTATTGCAATTTTCGATCTAGCGCCTCTTTTTGTAACGCTCTAACGGGCATAACTGGTAACGTTTTATCAATCTTCTCGTCCACCTTTTTATTTATTGTATAAAATTACTTGTTTAAGAGCCATATCTAAATCCTCTCTTATCAGTCTGACCCACGGCTGAAATAACTTTCTTCAATGCTCTGGGATTCCATGAATGTGCTACTATGGTCTCAATCGGTTTCCATCCTTGTTTGAGCATTGTGTTATATCCAGTTTTCCCTTTTAAATTTCTGCTACTCGTCTCGGCGGGCAGTCCCAAACGAGTATTTATTATGCCATAAATACTTATGCCTCTGACTCTAGTCATCGCGGCCTGAGCCTTCGTTTTCTCAACTTTCTGGCCAACGCCAAAAATTGATACAGATTTCTTTTGGCCTTATGGTTTATTTTTCGATATTTTTGTTCGTAATTGGAGCTTTTGCTCTGCACTCTGTTTTCCTTTATTATTTCTCGTAGGTGGTTTATTATCTTCAGAATCAACTTTACGTACATCGTCCACTTTCTTTAAGAACTCTGTTGCTTCAAGTATCAGGTATGATTTTCCCTTGTGAAATAATTCACAAGCTTTTCGTCTGATCTCTCATAATAATATCATCCATCATTGCTTTTCTTCTAATGAAGAGAAGTCAGTCAGTCAGTTGCTTCTAATGAAGCATTTTAACCTGCCCCGTTAGGTTAATTATAAAATTGATGTAGTTTTACTGCTACCCCACACATTGTGAGTAATACTCCTTCTTAATTGGGCTTGAGCTGATTCGCCCCAGTAAACATTAAGGTAGTCTCGCTTGAATTCTTCAAATGTCTCCCATCGGGATCTATAAATGCGAGCCCAGCTCCTGGCTTCGCCTTTCAGGAATTCGACTATGATGTCGATTTCGTTTGTTCCACTTCCAGTTGGTACCTTTCTTAGATATCCTACGAGTTCTTCCACGAAGTCCACTGGATGAATCTTGACTTTGCCTTCGAATTTTGGTTTTTCCACACTCCAGTTAATATTATAATGGGGTCGTTCAGCCTGTTGGGAAGTCTCCCGAAGTCCTCCCGCTCCTGGTAACATTATTGTCCGGTCCCTTGTCATCTTTTTCTTTATCTTTTCTTGACCGGGTTGGCTTCTCCCTTGGAGGCAAACAGAGGATGACTAAAATATGCGCCTATTTTCTTCATCCTCTGTTTGCCTCCAAGTTATTATGTTATTATTATTCCTTGTTTTTCCATCTAGGCCAACTTTCCTTCCATTTTAGCTTTATAGGCATATGAAGTAGGATATGACCTATTCACAATCGGTATGTCATCCACCATCTCAAATGTTCATAGCAATTGGCTCTGCCCGATTGCTCACTGAATATATGTTTGGAAACTTTCTCCATATTGAAAACATTTTTTCTCTATTCTGAGCTAATAATTTTGTTATTTTCCTACTTTAACATTTACAAAATTATCTTTTCAACTGATTGAATTTGAACCAACGAAATTACTTTAGTCTGATTGACATAGTCTGTTGTGAATTCTTTAAAATAATCACAATTAGTCACAAAATTCCTAATTGAGTATACAATTTTAGTCTTAAAACTAAACCTAACTTAGTCGAATAACCTTTTAAGAATGGAGTTTGTAATTCTAAAATTGCAATATGTATAGGGAGAACAACTGCTTGTTGTATTTTTGTAATTTTCGGTCTAGCGCCTCTTATTTGTAACGCTCTAACGGGCATAACTAGTAACGTTTTATCAATCTTCTCGTCCACCTTTTTATTTCATGTATAAAATTACTTGTTTAAGAGCCATATCTAAATCCTTTCTTATCAGTCTGACCCACGGCTGAAATAAGTTTCTTCAATGCTCTGGGATTCCATGAATGTGCTACTATGGTCTCACACGTTTTCCATCCTTGTTTGAGCATTGTGTTATATCCAGTGTTCCCTTTTACATTTCTGCTACTCGTCTTGGCGGGCAGTCCCAAACGAGTATTTATTATGCCATCAGAGAGGGGTTCTGACTCTAATCATCGCGGCCTGAGCCTTCGCTTTCTCAACTTTCTGGCCAACCCCAAAAATTTATACAGATATCTTTTGGCCTTATGGTTTTCTGTTATTTTTCGATTTTTTTGTTCGTAATTGGAGCTTTTGCTCTGCACTCGGTTTTCCTTTCTTATTTCTCGTAGATGGTTTATTATCTTCAGAATCAACTTTATGTATATCGTCCACTTTCTTTAAGAACTCTGTTGCTTCAAGTATCAGGTATGATTTTCCCTTGTGAAATAATTCACAAGCTTTTTGTCTAATCTCTCATAATAGTATCATCCATCATTGCTTTTCTTCTAATGAAGAGAAGTCAGTTAGTCAGTTTATTATAATGAATTATTTTAACCTGCCCCGTTAGGTTAATATTATAAAATTGATGTAGTTTTACTGCGACCCCACACATTGTGAGTAATTCTCAGTGTCTTACGGGCTTTCTTTTCAAATTCCGCTCTTGACGACGCCTCTACCAAGACAGTGACGTCGTCCGCGTACGCCACGAATGAGACGCCCTGCTCGACGGGCATACGAAGTAAGTCGTCGAGCAGCACGTTCCACAGGGCGGGCCCTAACACCGACCCCTGGGGGCATCCCATCGTGGAAATTTTCCACGACGAGACTCCCCCCGCGATAAACCCTACTCTACGCTCCGCGAAGTATGAAACAAGCAACCTGTAGACAGAATAGAATAGAATTGTTGTAGTTTGCTTGTGTGAATAAGTAGCACAAAATGCTCTATTAAGTATTTTATTTCCGAATTACAGAGAAAAATGCGTTTTTACATGGTCTTGACACAAGATCTGATAATACAATGAGAAACAAGAAAAAGACGATCCGTCCAAATAATTTTATCTATGAAGATCTAAAAAGATCTTAGCATCCTCCGGCCACGCGATGTGCTCATGCGCAGGTGTTTCCTACACCCAATCTTATAGGTGCGATAATTTGCCGGCCTGAGCGTGTGGTAACGCCTTGTGGGATGTCGCGGACAGTACTTAATTCTAAGGGATAGAGATTGTGGACCGCCCTCAAGAGAACTCCACTAGTCGTCTTCACCTGGGCGACCCTCGAAAACCCATCTGAACCATTGAAAATTTCAATAACTATTCCCAGAGGCCACTCAAAACGCTTCCTGTCAGCCTCTATGATGACAATATCACCCACCTTCACACTAACAGTCCGACCTTTGTGTTGTTTTTGTATTATAAGTCCTAAATATTCGCTTCGGAAGCGGGATTTTAAGTCTGAACTTAGTTTAATTAGGTAACGCCATCTGGAGCTCAGTATACGTCCATCAATCATTTCAATGTCTATTTTATTTCCCGTGCGGCATTGTAATAGAAAAGAAGCGAGTGCCAAAACTTTTAATTCCGTATCGTCAGTTGCAGTCAAAGGTCGTTCGTTAATCACTGACTCTACTTCACATAAAACGGTAACCAATTCATTGAAATTCAATGATGCTTTGCCTAGTATTCGCCTTAACATCTCTTTGACTGATCGCACCATACGCTCCCAAAACCCTCCCCACCAAGGTGCAGAGGGCGGACTAAAACGCCACACAAGCCTATTAGCCTTCGTTTGAATTTCATCCCAATCCAAACTGTTTAACATATTACACGCGCCCCTGAAATTCGTCCCATTATCGCTATACATAATCTCTACATTGCCCCTTCTTGCAATAAATCTTCTAAGTGCTACTAAAAACTCTTCAGTGGACAACGATAGACATAACTCTAAATGTACCGCTCGATAAACTGCACAGGTGAACAAAGCAATCCAGCACTTTTCGCCCGATCGCAGGAACAAAGGACCTGCAAAATCTACTCCTGATATTTAGAAGGGGGCACCGCAACGTACACGATCTGCCGGTAACGGTGGAAAGGGAATACTACAGCTCTTCGCACTGAAACGTTTACAAACCATGCAATTCCTAACAATCCGTTTTGCTAGAGTTCTCCCTCCTATAATCCACACTGTCTCTCGCAACTTAGACGACAAGGTTTGAGAACCAGCGTGTAGAAGTTTTTTATGCTTATAAAACACTAACCTCTCTACAATAACGTGCTTCCCGGGCAAAAGAATTGGGGATATAAAGTCACCAGAATCGTCACTGAGTGTCAAACGAGTTTTGACGCGTAGAAGTTCGTTACTATCTCTAAAAACTTCTAACTTTAAATTATTTGACGTGTTTTCAGTAAAACTCTCCTTTTGAAGGCAAGAAAATAAACAAATTTCAGCTTCCTGAATCTCTTCACACTTCAAATCTCCATGCAGTCTAACAGAACGACGCGCGTTGCAAGCAAATCTTAAGCACCAACCTACTGTCCTAACTATTTTATTGTAGTTGCTAAAATACAAAAATCGGTTAGTAAACGTCTCATTTTCTTGAACGGCTAAAACAGGTGAACTGAACAACTCTTTAACTACACTAACTTCATGTTTTGTAATATTTCTTTCACTCTGTTATGTACAAAGACGTTGAAACTTGATTTTCTTTTTAACCATGCTAATACGATGCTAGAATCTGTCCAGAAATATTCTCTACACAATAACTCAAGCGAGTTTCTTACCTCATTCGCTAATCGAGACGCTAATAACGCGGAAAGTAACTCTATCCTAGGTATCGTAATAGCTTTCGTTGGCGCGACACGAGACTTAGCTGTAACAAGTTGGACATATACTTGACTATTGTATTCTGAACGCAGAAAAATACAACACGCGTAAGCAGACTGACTAGCGTCACAGAAAATGTGTAGACTATTTACAGACTTTCCTAAATCATACAAGCTAATACGTCTTGGTATCTTACACAAACCCAAAAAATTCATATGACGTACCCATTCTGCAGCTGGTTTTTCTATCTCTATCGGAAGCGTTTGATCCCAATCTAAGTTCATTATCCAACATTTCTGAATAAGTAATTTTGGAACTATAGTTGCGGGAGAAAGAAAACCTAATGGATCAAAAGTACTTTGTGCAATAGAAAGAAGTGTCCTTTTGGTTATTTTTTCTAGTATGACAGACGGTGGCTTACAGTTGATTACGTCACGGCGGGGATCCCAATTTAGGCCTAAAACTGATATATTTAAAATATCAGTATCAATCATTTCCAGACCAGAGACCCAGCACCTAAGCTCAAATCTACCATCTAGCATAATTTCTTTCGCCTCTCTGACAAACTGATGCAAATCCTCCACACTTTTGACACTAACAACACAATTATCAACATAAAAAGATTTCTTTAACAAAGCAGCTGTGTCACAATCATAATTTTCGAGATGATGAAGTATGGTAGCAGATAGCAAGTAAGGACTGGTGGTGACACCAAATACAACTCGACGATGACGAAAAGTCTTCAATATTCGCGGAGATTCATCAATATCGCGCCACCATAAAAACTTAAAAAATTGCGATCGTCAGGGTGCAGAGAAATTTGTAAAAAAGCCTTCTTAATGTCAGCTGTTATTCCTATTTTATTTTTCCTAAACTGCATTAACAAACGCGGTATAAATTCAATGAGATTAATTCCCTTTTCTAAGCAAGAGTTCAGTGAAAAAACCATTTTTATCATTTGCAGACGCGTTAAATACGGGTCTTATCTTTGTAGTTAAACTTGATTCGCGAATAACTGCGTGGTGGGATAAACAATGACCAGTACAGTGAATATCGTCAGACTCATCGTCTACCTCTTCAATAATCCCTGACTCTAACCATTCTCTAAATACGTCATCATAGTCTTTCATGATCCCTAAACGCGTTAGTCGAGTTGTTGTCGAAGTTAAGCGTTTTAAAGCCAACTCATAATTAGATTCCAAACATTTAGCTTTCCATGGTAACCTAACTTCGTATCTATTTTCAGAATCACGTCGAACTGTCTCTTTAAAAAAACTTGTACCTCAAATTCAGTAGTCTGTCTACTCTTAGCTTCTGCCTCGTCTCTTATGCCCAGGGTCTCTAACCTCCAAAAGTCCTCAATGTCATCGTAGCTACAAGAAGCGTGAAGGGTGGTTAAATTTTCGCCGCAAGAGAAGACCCCAACAGTGGGCCCTTGAATGGTCTACCCTAATTTTGTCTCCATCGCCACAAGACTGTCATCCACATGCTCCAATCGGCCAGTCAACAGGGTACCTAAAACATCAGAACCAATTAATAACCCGATTTCTGATTTATCACCTACGCAATCCTTTAAAGAAATACCATTTTCTCGAAGACTATTTACAATATTTCCCTGTTTCAATTGTGGCAAGTAGCCACAAAGTATTGGCTGCTCTAAAGCTTTCATGTCGCAGGAATAAGTGCCATCTAGGCTAGCAACATTCAAATTATATATTTTGTGAGAACACTTTTTTGTGACATTTCCTCCAAACAAGCTGTGACTTAAAGAATGTTCACCAATATGAGACAATTTTAATTGTTCTGCAATGTCTCTTTTAATAAATGTTCTCTGGGCACCTGAATCTAATAATGCTCTTACGGTTAGTTCTTTGTCGCCCTTACTAATCTTCACCTTCAGAGTCTGAAGAAGAACAGTGCTGCATTCTGCATTTTGACTCAATACTACCTTTTCGAGTCTTTACTTTCCACTTCAACGGTAGATGTCATAGCCGCGGGATTAGCTAACTCCGAACACATCAGTGTATAGTGCCTCTTGCTACATACTAAACATTTAGGATACTTGCGACAAGTTTTAGCCATATGTCCTTTCTTGGGGCAAATTAAACAAGCTCGATTTTTCTTTAAAAACTCTTTACGCTGCTCTAAATCCATTTTCATTGCGCTAGTACATTCTGAGCTTGAATGAAAACATTTCGTACACCAAACACAAGTTTCTTTCTTTTCGTCTATTTTGTCAGTGTTATCTTTTTTGACTGAAGTTGTCAAACACGTCGCAGTTGACGGATTACATTGAGTAGAACTCTTACGATTGAAAGAACTGAATTTAGCTGCATGAATTCTCTCCACAGATTCGACTTCAAGTTTTAAAAACTGCAGTAATTTGGAAAGCGGCTCATCCTTCTTCTCTTTTTGAAATTGGGATCTATTCCAAGCTCTCAAAACTTCATCGGGCAATGCCGACTCCTATATCAAACGCTAGTCCTGTGAGAAGATACCGTCCGGGCCAGGCGCCGACCGCAAGTGCGGCCCTCCCTCACCTCTTTCGGGGTGAAGGGCGATCATAGCCGGGTAAAGTCGCGTGCACCTCCTTTCCCACTCCACCTAGGTCTCGTAAGATTTCTGGGGTAGGACCCGGAACGATGGACAACATTTCCGAGAGCGAGTGTCGAACACTCCCGCATGCGCCGTCTATGACCTCAGTTGCTGCTCGACTGCGGTTCTTTTCATAGAGTTCTTGTACACTCGCGTACTCAATCCGTCTAAGTGGCCTTCTCGGTATTCGAGCGGATTCGGGTGTGTGTTGCTCTGCGACCTGCCCCTTGGGTTTATTTAACTTGTCTTTTTTCCGTTGCAATGGTTTTTACCCTTTGCTAGTGGGCTGCAAACCCTACCAGCCAGGCTCGCACGTCGAAATCGCACCCCCCTCCGAAGAGTCGGCTGTGTTTGGAGTGAACTCGAAAGAAACCTCAAATACGGGGCTGTTTGAGTATCTCAACCCTATCTTACACCTGAGACACAAATTGTCAATTTACGGATGTCTGGGCCAAGTATCCGACCTATAGCCCTACTTAAGCTGCCAACAGAATTTTTTAAGCCTTGTGGGAAAACGTTAGAATATAACGGATTTACCTCCAAAGGTAATACAAGTTTATTTTCACCCAATTTTATTAATTTGGATTCGGAAGTATGCGTTATTTAAATAGATGTCATTAAATGTATAGTACAGCTCCATGGAATGAGTTCATGACATCAAGTTGCAAAGGCGCTTTCTCTGTCTTTGCGACCATCTTCTTATGGATTTCTTTTGCATCTAACAAGACTTTAATCGAGCCATGTTTCTTTAGTGCAAATATTAATGGGCTTGAATGATTCGGTACCTTGTTAGTGAGGTCTCCCGAAGTCCTCCCGCTCCTAGTAACAATATTGTCTGGCCCTTGTCTTCTTTTTCTTTATCTTCTTGGCCGAGTTGGCTTCTACCTTGGAGGCAAACAGAGGATGAAGAAAATAGGCACACCTTGTTATTATTATTCCTTGTTTTTCCATCTCTGCCAAGTTTCCTTCCATTTTAGCTTTATAGGCATATGGAGTAGGATATGACCTATTCACAATCGGTATGCCATCCACCATCTCAAATGTTCATAGCAATTGGCTCTGCCCGATTGCTCACTGAATATAATATATGTTTGGAAACTTTCTCTATATTGAAAACATTTTTTCTCTATTCTGAGCTAATAATGTTATTCTTTCCCTACTTTAATATTTACAAACTTATCATCTCAACTGATTGAATTTGGACCAAAGATATTACTTTAGTCTGATTGACGTAGTTGTTAATTCTTTAAAATAATACAATTAGTCACAACATTCCAAATTGAGCATACAATTTTTAATACTGAACCTAACTTAGTCGAATAACCTTTTAAGAATGGAGTTGGTAATTCTAAAGTTCCAATATGTATAGGGAGAACAACTCTTGTATAAAATTACTTATTTAAGATCCATATCTAAATCCTTTCTTATCAGTCTGACCCACAGCTGAAATAAGTTTCTTCAATGCTCTGGGATTCCATGAATTGACTACTATGGTCTCATTCGGTTTCCATCCTTGTTTGAGCTTTGTATTATATCCAGTGTTCCCTTTTACATTTCTGCTACTCGTCTCGGCGGGCAGTGTAAACGAGTATTTATTATGCCATCAGAGAGGGGTTCTCTTCTGACTCTAAGCATCGCGGCCTGAGCCTTCGCTTTCTCAACTTTCTCTTTTGGCCTTATGGTTTTCTGTGTGGTTTATTTTTCGAATTTTTTGTTCGTAATTATAGCTTTTGCTCTGCACTCGGTTTTCCGTTCTTATTTCTCGTAGGTGGTTTATTATCTCCAGAATCAACTTTATGTATATCGTCCACTTTCTTTAAGAACTCTGTTGCTTCAAGTATCAGGTATGACTTTCCCTTGTGAAATAATTCACAAGCTTTTCGGGTAATCTCTCATTATAATGTCATCCATTAATTGCTTCTCTTCCTTTCTCTTCTAATGAAGAGAAGTCAGTCAGTCAGTTACTTCTAATGAAGCATTTTAACCTGCCCCGTTAGGTTAATATAATAAAATTGATGTAGTTTTACTGCGACACATTGTGAGTATTACTCCTTCTTAATTTGGCTTGAGCTGATTCGCCCCAGTAAATATTAAGGTAGTCTCGCTTGAAATCTTCAAATGTCTCCCATCGGGATCTATAAATGGCTTCGCCTTTCAGGCATTCGACTATGATGTCGATTTCGTTCGTTTCACTTTTAGTTGGTACCTTTCTTGGGTATCCTGCGAGTTCTTCCACGAAGTCCACTAGATGAATTTTGCCTTTGCCTTCGAATTTTGGTACCTGCACGCGCATGCCATCCAAAGAAATCGAAATGCTGTAAGAAATTTTCAAAAAACAACAGAAACAATTGAGAGTCGATTAATAAGTCTAGGTTATCCGCAGGTGTACAAGAAGGAAACCAGACAATGAGAGCGTTGACTCCTGACAGGGGTTCAGCACCTTCACCAACCACATCTTACGTTGTTGAATCGGGTACAATTAAACAACAGGCTGAATGGCCCTATTATAATATCAACTGGAATGTGGAAAACCCAAAATTCGAAGGCAAAGGCAAGATTCATTGCCTTTGCCTTCGAATTTTGGAGTGGCCTTCGTGGAAGAACTCGCAGGATACCTAAGAAGTGGAACGAACGAAATCGACATCATAGTCGAATGCCTGAAAGGCGAGCTGGGTTCGCATTTATAGATCCCGATGGGAGACCTTTGTAAATTTCAAGCGAGTTTACCTTAATGTTAACTGAGGCGAATCAGTTTAAGCCATATTAAGAAGGAGTATTACTCACAATGTGTGGAATCGCAGTAAATCTACATACATTTTATAATATTAACCTAACGGGGCAGTTCAAAATGCTTCATTATGAGAGATTACCCAAAAAGCTTGTGAATTATTTCACAAGGGAAAATCATACCCGATACTTGAAGCAACAGAGTTCTTAAAGAAAGTGGACGATAATAAATTACCTACAAGAAATGAGAAAGGTTAACCGAGGGCAGAGCAAAAGCTCCAATTACAAACAAAAAATTCGAAAATTAAACCATACAGAAAACCATAAGGGCAAAAGAAATCTGTATAAATTTTTGGAGTTGGCCAGAAAGTTAAGAAAGCGAAGGCTCAGGCCGCGATGATTAGAGTCAAAACCCCTCTCTGATGGCATAATAAATACTCGTTTGGGAGTCCCCGCCGAGACGAGTAGCAATATAAAAGGGAACACTGGATATAATACAACGCTCAAACAAGGATGGAAACAGAGTATGACCCATAGAAGCACATTCATGGAATCCCAGAGCATTGAAGGAACCTATTGCAGCCGTGGGTCAGACTGTTAAGAAAGGATTTAGATACAATACAATACAATATACTTTATTTCACTCCAACACAGATAAGGTACAGTTAAATTTTATACAAAAAAGTTATGTCAGGGTACAAAAGGCGGCCACATTGCTAAGAAGCAATATCTTATCGGCAACGTTTGGGTGTGGAGAAGAAGTAACAAATCGTTCAGATGTAGGTGCAAATATAATACATGCTATAATACATGATATAATACACGATATAATGATAAATATGATATAATACATGATATGGCTCTTAAACAAGTAATTTTATACAAGAAGTGAAAAAGGTGGACGCGAACATTGATAAAACCGTTTTGTTAAGGTAGACCTCCCAGCCTAATGTTTCTTAAACTACACCTCCACGACTTGACAAGCTTTGGTATGCACTATGCAAACTCAGATTTTTCGATGATTATACTCGAGAAATTCTCGAGAAATTATCTACGCAAGCAGATTTCCCCTACGTCATCCCGTTTTCGAGATCCAGGTGGCTCAGCTGTAGTGACGCGTCACTGCAGCTGGGCCCCAACGAATGTCTTATATCTTTTAAACGCGAGACCGGATAGTTTTCTTATTTTGGCGTTTGTTCCGAGAAATTCACGAGAAATTATCTACGTAGTCTGATCTCCGCTACATGGTTCCATCTTCGAGATACAGGTATGGCTCAGCTGTAGTGACGTCACTGCAGCTGGGCCCCAAACAAACCCCGATAACTTTTAAACGCGACCCCGAAAATTTCTGTTTTCTTTGCCAATTGTATACGACAAATTTTGAGAAATTCTTGGCATAGTCAAACATTAAAATTTCGATTGTGGCCCAGCTGTGGTTATGGACTCACTCCTTCCTCTAAGCTGAAGCTGAAATTTTAGCGGTCTATTGGCGTTTAATAATTTTAACTGATTTCTTTTTATTTTCTCTTTTTTATTATTGATTTTCATTGTAACAATTTGTACACCTTCCCATCTCTTTCCGTGGGTGTCGTAAGAGGCGACTAAGGAAACACAAATGAGACCTGCCTCCTAGTAATCCATCCCAGGCAACGACACTTCATTTTTTTTTTCTGAATCTGAGGTGTCGTCCTATGGTCTCATGCGGTGTTCGCGACCACCCTCCTACCGAAGTCCGACGCCAAACAGCTTGCTGTGTTTCGTCGGTGCGTGGGAGTACTAGTGCCTTTATAAGCATTTTCTGTGTTAACTCGCTCCATCGTCGACCTCATCTTTGACCTTTATGGTCAAGATTGAGGTCAAGAGTTAACCCATCTTATAATTTAAAAAAAATTCCACACACTAGTTATTGTTCACAATATTCGCCAAGTAGGCTATTGAGCACTGACTAGAGCTACGCATAGTCGACCTTGCATTTGTGTGACGCCGCTTTGACTCTGACTCTATACTACGAAATAACCTTGAGAACGGAAAGCGTACTACCAGTCGCTTGTCACACTGGCAGCTTTCAGGTGGATGTCAAACTGTTACAATGCGTCACTCACTAGCGCTACACTATCTCACCGCTCTAAGACCGCCTAAGATAGAGCAGGAAATTCATTCGCTCGCACGTGCTCGCTCAGAAAAAAATGCTTGAAAAATATCAACTTTTTATTAACAGAACGCTGTTCCGGTTTTAACGGCGCCCCTTGGAAGGTCAATAGTTACAGGTACAACTGTTAACGGAACCCATCTTATAATTTAAAAAAAATCCCACACACTAGTTATTGTTCACAATATTCGCCAAGTAGGCTATTGAGCACTGACTAGAGCTACGCATAGTCGACCTTGCATTTGTGTGACGCCGCTTGACTCTGACTCTATACTACGAAATAACCTTGAGAACGGAAAGCGTACTACCAGTCGCTTGTCACACTGGCAGCTTTCAGGTGGATGTCAAACTGTTACAATGCGTCACTCACTAGCGCTACACTATCTCACCGCTCTAAGACCGCCTAAGATAGAGCAGGAAATTCATTCGCTCGCACGTGCTCGCTCAGAAAAAAATGCTTGAAAAATATCAACTTTTTATTAACAGAACGCTGTTCCGGTTTTAACGGCGCCCCTAGGAAGGTCAATAGTTACAGGTACAACTGTTAACGGAATAGACTTACGATGCTAATAGTCGCGATGATGAAAAAGTCACTGTCCAGGGTACTTTGTCGTCGGTCGTCGTGGAGTACGGACGTGTCTTGGCTCCACGTCGTTTCGCGCGAAGTGCTTCCGGTTTCTTTCCGGGGTTCTCACCTTGTTTCCGCTGCCTTAAACTCGGTACCTCCTTGTCTCGCAAGGGGGTTGCTCCGTAAGAGGCAGCGGCCATCTTTAGTTTTGTACGGAGAAGAGCAGGACGGACGCTCTTGCAGTGACGTCACAGTGCGAAAGAGACGCGGAGTGTTTTTTTTTTTTTGTTTTGTGACAGTGACACTTGGTGAGTGGTGACAGTGACACGTAGTGTGACAGTGACACTTGGTAGTGTTGTACGCGACGCTAAAATTTTTGGGACCCCGGATTTGGGACCCACTTTTGGGACCCCGCCGTGTCGGCGACGTCGGGCACCCACGGCTGCACGGCTCGGCAGTAGAAGGCGTGCGACGGGGTGTGGTGGTTGAGGGGAGCTTTACCCCCCCTCCCCCCACCCCCCTCCAACTCCGGGGGGTGAGACTTTGTTTGTTTAAGTATTGGGTGAACCGTTTAAGGATTATTCTAAGTCCCAGTCTGTCGTTCCTGTATTGGAACCTGTCGTTCCTGTATTGAAAATTTTTTCTCGCGTTATTTTGAGTGGCTGTCGACTAGGGACTTGAGCACAGGTGCCCAGTCACTCAGGAAGCAGGAATGGACGGCGAGGGTCGCCTAATCCAGGAGGAGATCGAGACCAGGATCAACGAGATTGTGGAGCTGTCTAGCATGGCGGAGGAGGCCTTCCGACCGCGAAGCTCACTGGCGCGCACGCCGCCGGGGGGGGTCAGGGGAATAGATTCCCCTACCTTTATGACCCCGATGCAGGAGTGGGCCCTCGACGAGGAGAGGGAGAAGGAGAGAGTGGCCGAGAGGCAGGGAAAGAGACCGTTGTCCTCTCCGGAGGAGGTGCGCGAGGCGCTGACTAAGCGCGTCCAGATGAGAAGGCAGCAGGCCGGTCCGCCGCCTGTCGCGGGTATCTCAAGGAGGGCTGACCACCCCGCCTTAGGGCGCGCTGCGAGGGCGACAGCCGCTATAGAAGGGGAAGAGGAAGGCGACGCGGAGGCGAGGTGCAGAGCAGCTACAGTGGAAGCACGGATCGCCAGCACCGCTCTAAGCAGGGAGTCCGAAGTGCGCCTTTCAGAGAGAGCAAACGAGGCGGCCGATGCAATTATGGCAGCGGTTGCTTCGAATACGTCAAAACTAAATAAGGCGGAGATCGCGGCAGTGGGGGTCAATATTAGTAAACTATTGGGGGTGATGAATTCCCTGGTGGCCCGGGTGGCCTCCTTACAGGTCCGTACTGCCAACGATGCGGCTCGGAGAGGCGCGGAAACCAGGGCGGAGAAGGACGCGGGGCCAACTGCTTCAGTGTGTGGGGTTACGGGAGGACCTACTTATGCAGAGAAGCTGTGTATGGGCCGGACGACTGAGAGGGAAGTGCCGCGAAATAACGCGTACTCGCTGCTGCTGTACCCGTCCCAGACGGAGGAGGGGCAGAAATTAAAAACGGCTGAGGACACAAAGGGGGCCCTCAAAAAGGCGCTGGACCCACGGGCGCTGGGGGTCCAGATCAGCCGTGTAAGGAAAACGGGCAATGCTGGCGTACTGGTCCAAACGACGTCAGAGGATGCGGCCAGAATACTAAAAGCGGCAGTCCCACCGATACTAAGGGTGGGCGAGGCCAAAATCAAAAAACCCTTGGTGCAAGTTATCGGCGTGGAGGATGGCCCACTGACGCGTACTAAGGAGGGGTCTCCGCTTCTGGAGGCACTGTGGAGTCAAAATTATGGAAAAGACACGGCGTGGCCCAAGGAGAGATTCTTGAAGGAGGTACGGGTGGCCTTCTTCAAACGCAGGGGTCCGACGAGGTCGACCGCGGTGCTAGAGTGCACACCGGCCGCCAGGAACCTATTGGCGTCTGGCGAGAGGGTATACCTGGAGTGGGAGCGTTACATTGTGAGAGATTACATCGACGTCACGTGCTGCTCCCGCTGCCAGGGATATGGTCACCCGGCGAAATATTGCAGGGCGGAGAAAACGACATGCGGGAAATGCGGGGAAACGGGCCACGCCAAAGAAGACTGTAAGTCGAGCACGACATGCTGCGCAACGTGCAAAGCGGCGGGGAAGCCAGGAGCGGAGTCCCACAGGACGGCGTCCATGGAGTGCCCGGGGCGGGTACACGCGGAATCCAGGGCTCTGTCCATGATTAATTATGGATAGTGTCCCTGACATCAACAGGCGCGCGCTAAGGGTTGGTCAATTAAACCTCAGGGGTGCCGAGATGTGCACCAAGGAGCTTCCGTCCCTCGCACAGGGGCACAAATTGGATATGGTCCTGGTACAGGAGCAGTACAGTGGCGGCGGAGGAGTGCCCGGGATGTTGCAGCTGGGCGGTGCGGCAGTGGCTGGACTCTACGTGCATAGCAGGTGGTTGACGGTCACAATGTTAAACCACCTGTGCACAAGCCACTGCCTTGTCTGCCATATTGTCGCGGGCGATCAGGAAATCCATATCATCTCTGCATACTTCCAGTACCAGGACGTCTACTACAGACGCACAAATTACGGACGGACGGACGAAGTTTCGTGCATTTCCTACTACGGTTCATTTACGAACCTCCGTTTCGGATTTTGTTTCGAGCGCGCTCCGAGAACGAATGATATTGTGCATATCCTACTCCGCACGCGTTTATGCCCGTCCGTAAAATTGAATTTGACAGTTATTTCATCGTAGTTAAACGTCAAACTGTACGACAACAAAAGTGTTCTCGTCAGACCGTTTTTTTGTGGTGTTTCAATGCAATTTCTCTAACTTTAACTGTAAAAAATAGATTGATATTTAATTAATGGCATATAACGGTTGCCAATCGTGGGGTCTCAAGCACGAAGAATTCAAAAAACTACAAATTTGTCAAAATAATATGGAACGAAGCATAGGTACTCAACATCAAGAAAGTAGACAGAGTTAGATTAAGTAACAAAAATTAAAAAGAAAACCAAACTCAAAGATATGACCACAACAACAAGGAAATTAAAAAGAAATGGCCAAGACAAATGATGTCAGACAAGAAGGAAAAGTGGACAGAAGAGATCACAGAGTGGTACCCCAGAGATGGGAGAAGAAACAGAGGAAGGCAAAAGTGCAGATGGGAGGACGATCTAAAAGCTACAGCAGGAGCTGTGTGGCGCAGAACAGCCAGAAATAGAGAGACGTGGGAGGAGATTGAGGAGGCCTATGCCAAGGGGCAAACTGTTGAAAAACCATGATACAAATAAAAAGAATTTGCAAAATTAAATTTATTGTAATAAATTTAAAAGTGAAAAAGGCTTGATAAAATAAAAAAATATAATTTTGGAGGACACAAAAAAAAACTGTGGGTGTCTGCAGTAAGCTGCTAAAAAAATAATCTGGCAGCGATACAAATAAACTTGCGACTATTATAATTTTATAATGACTCGACGACAAAAATGTGGCTCCATAAATCATAAATATCAAGGAATAAAATGGTATCAAAGGTAGCAAGTATAATAAACTTGGCAGTCGAAATCATAAATGGGCTACCTACTAAAAATAATAACCGGGCAGCTAAAAATAATGATTGGGCTGCTAAAATGTTGACTTGGCTGCAGGTGACTGATGATCCCAATGGATAATGCAGTGGAAGACTCTCCAGAGGGGAGATATAATGCTGTACCAAAGCGTGCTCGCTCCACCATAGAACACACATTTGGAATTTTAAAAGGGATGACTCTTAGAAAGAAATAGACTAAGAGAAAATTAATGGTTTGCGTTTGATTTTACATTAATAAAAAAACATAATTGATTAACTAGTCTTTATTTTCATTTATCCTTAGGAATCACAGTAATCAGTCTTTATAAAAATAATAAATCAGCCTTGAAATAAAATTAACCACTAATAACACTATTGATAATCAGACAAGTGCGAGTTAAACTACGATAAGGGTTCCGGTTTTTCATTTTGTGGTACGGAACTCTAAAATAATAAAATATAGCATATACATAAATCAACTTTAAAAAAATATCAGATCAGTCTAAATATGAAATGTACTGTACTAGGGCTATTACAAATTTTTTGATTATCTATCAGACAGGCAGCCATGGGAATGAACTGCTCAGCTCTAGTTATTTCAGATTTAGTTAAAATTAGTAAATAAGAAAATTTGTAATGCGATTTAAAAAAGCAACTTCAGAGTTTCTTGCCTGTTCTTCTCTGAGGAAGACTGCATCTTTGCGAATAGGCGTAGAGTCAGTAGGGTCAAAAGAACGAATGCGTATGTATGTATTTAAATCGTTTAATGTGTTTTTGTATGTATTACATTGTAATCTTGACTTGTTTTAAGTGACATCCTGAATGTCCTATAAAATAAAGATTTTTCTATTCTATTCTAGTAATAACAGTTAAAAAACATTTAGAAAAATCAACATTAAAAAAACTGTTTTCAAGAACCACAATATTGATCACAGAAAATACTTTTCAAGAATCACAATTTGACGGGCATTGGAGTTTCCCTAGAATAGTCCGTATTAATGAGAAAAAGACAGTAATTTAAAAATAAGAATTATTAATTTCTTATTAATACACATAATTCTTCTAGGGCAACTTTAATGCCTATTAATATCTCATTTCTGGCAGGCTCGTTCTTCCTCCACATTTAAAATTTTCCTCCTTAGGTTAGGGTGTCACCATGCAATCCTTCTTCTGGTTGCATTCTTGCAATCCTTCTTCTGGCTGCAAATTATTAATTAAGTTAATAATAATCTGGATGTAATATCATACCTGTCAAACTTTAAAAATTTAACTTATGTAAATACACTGCTGTGGTTGCGGTGGATATTGAAAGAAATATGTTTTACAGTTAGTTTACCAGCAAAGCTAACATGGACGCATGACATAATATTGTCATTTGTATACCTCATTCTATTACATTATGTCAATATGGAACAGGCAGAATGACATGGACATGACAAAATTGTCTCACACGTCCATGTTAGCCCGGCTGTCGTTGAGCATGAGCACCTGGATGTGACTCCACGACGCCCATCTCCCAAGGGGGGGCACATGACTGGCCTGTCCCCCACAATCATCCCCATGCACCTACATAATCAAATTGTCTGACGATCTCTAGCAATATTCACAATGAGTAGACATGAAGTTCAAGTACTGATAAAATCAAAATGCTCACATAAATCACTTGGTCCATAATATCTATAACAAACACTCACCAATGGGAATGCTGGGACTCTTGCATCTGTCTGCGGCTCACCGCAACCCTCTTCCATTATTGAAATTATTTTATTTTCTATTTGGGAGAGGATTTCCGCTGATGATGGCCCTCCACCTGTAGCATTGGCTGACAGCAGCAACATTTTTTTTGCTGTGTGCTTCCTGTCTGACAACACCTGAAAAATAAAGAAACAAACACTGATTAAGATATTTTCAAAGATTTTGATATTTCACGATATCGTGATTTGCCCATGTCCGAGTATTTTAATACAAATTAAAAGATAGAATGACGAAGTCACCAATATCAAGTAGAGAAACCCTTTACGGGTTATAGTACGTTAGAGCCTTGTCCGCTGAACAGCTGGATGCATAGCTAACAGGTGAGAATGACGATTTGGAGTACTAAGATCTTATGACACACCCCTATATTTTCAATGGCTTGTTTTATTATTTTCCAAGCTTTTCATAACTGATAAATATAATTTGCTTGCAGCATCAAATTAATTGAATAGTTAGTACCTATGTATATATGTATATAATAATGTTGAATGTATTTTTATTTTCCTGTTATTTTGCATGACAGGTAAAGAATAGACAGCCGGTTTGGTCAAGTAGTAGTGGCGCTGCCTCTTGATCTTGGGTTCGATTCCCATTTATTTTATTGTGTAAAAAGCAGATGTTTGCTCGCAGGTCATGGGTGTTAATATCTGTCTTTGTATATATTCTAAGAAACCCATGACATAAGGGAAAACCTTAGTACGGGCCTTTGAGTATAAAATATTGAGTATGTAGCATTTATTATTGTTATTTATTCATATTGGAGTGGAATCTACATCTATACTATCTACACTAATATTATAAAGAGGAAAGATTTGTATGTAATGAATAAATTACTGGACCGATTTCAAAAATTCTTTCACCATAAGGATACTACATTATCCCTGAATAACATAGGCTACATAATTTTCCCGGATTCCCATGGGAACAAAATCCCAAGCGGAATGCTAGTTGTAATTATAAAAGAATCAACTCACTCTCTGCCACTCTTCTATGGTCTTAGTACAACCTCCCATTGCATTTAGTGAGTTTGTTATTTCGACCCACAGAGCCTTGGACCACAGACGGCCATCTGCTCCTTTTTGTCGTCCGCGGGCTGTCTTGATGAAAATTCAGCAGAGCGTCCACTTGAGGTTGCGTAGCCGCAGCCTCAAGTATTGCGTGGCGTTGTTATATTTCCTAAAAGATAAACAATCACTTTAACACAATAATATCAGTTTGTTATTCTCATAAACAATCGAGTTATTAAGGGCTTTAATGACATTCCAGTTCAAGGGTTAATGTATGTAAGTATACTTACCATCACAATCGATCCAATCCAATTATTCAATTTACTTTTAAATGGGATTCGGTCGTTATGGAGAAACAACCATTACTGTAAAACGCTAATGTTTAAATTCTCTTTGTATTACTGACAAACTCAAGCGAAGGAAGTGTAAACACGGGAAATTAATATTGCAATTTTCATAATTATGGAAATACCGAGTGTGATCACCGCTGTCACTGTCACAATAAACACACATTGTCAAATATGTTTTTAAAATGTTGAAATAGCTAAGGCACTTACATTCAGACAGCTTCAAAAATGTAAAAAAATTAAAATATCTTAAATAACCGCAAAATTAGGTAATTATCTTATAGCATTAACTTATATCTTGATAAAATAGGATTTATAAATGTTTTTCTTGTATTATAAAGCGAAATTGAGACAAAATAAGAAAACCGGTAAGTATCGACATAATATTGCAACCCCTATCGCTCAGTTCCTCCCAGAACCATTCGTTCACGAAAATTGTCTATGGTTCCGATCTAAAACTGTCTACACGAGAGAAGTCGGGAGTAGGTACAATCCGAAATTTCGGACAACTTACGGACGGGCCCGAAACTTCGTCGACGGATGTGCGGAGTAGACCTCCTGGACGACCCCGAAACACACGTTCAACATTTGCACAGAGTGCTGGAGGTGCTCCGAGGGAAGGCTGTCCTCATAGGGGTGGATGCAAACGCACACTCTCCTATGTGGTACAGTAAGCCGGAGCAATACGAGGGACGAGGTCGCGAAGCGGCCCACAGGAGAGAGGTTGTAGAAGGATTCATAATATCCAGAGGCCTCAAGCTCCATAATGTAGAAGGCCAGCCCTACACGTTCTCTACCGTGAACGGTGAATCGAACGTGGATTTGACGCTCTCAACTAGGGGAGTAGATGTGAGGAGCTGGACGGTCCACGTCCATGCCAGCACCAGTGACCACAGATTGATAACCTTCACGGTGGGGGACGCGAGGACCCAACAAGGGAGGGACCCCATTGCTGCTATGGGCCGGGTGAGCGAGGATCCTCCGCGTTTCAGGGACCGCGGGGTGGATTGGTCCCGTTTCCAGGACCGGGTCCAGGGGATGATGGGAAGCATGGACTTTCGACGGTCGGCTGAGGGGGTAAGCCAACAGTACACCTCGGCACTCGTTAGGGCCGCTGAGGAGTGCTTGGGGCGGGTGAAGCCGCGGCGGTCAAACACTTACGAGTGGTGGACCGCCCAGCTGGATAGGGCTAGGAGGGAACATAATCGGGCGAGAAGCGCGTGGCAGGAGAGTAGGCGCGACGGAGGACCGCTAGAACAGGAGCGACGGCAGCGGTTCCACCGCGTCCGTGCTGAGTACCGAAGGGCCATGCAAAGAGCAGAGACCGACCACTTCCGGCACATGGCCAACAGTGGGAACGACGATCCGTGGGGCTTGGCGTACCGTGCCGCCAGCGGCCGGGTGCGACCGCCACCATCGGTAGTTAACGGGTTGACGCTCTTAGGCGGTAGCACGGGGATAGACACGCAGGAGACTATGGCGGGGATCCTAAAATTGATGTGCCCTGACGATGACGCACAGACGGACACCGAATACCACAGGCAAGTAAGGTTGGCAGCTTTATGTACTCCGTCGGGAGAGGACTCTAGGACACTGAACCGGGAGATGATAGGGGCCATTATTAGGAGCTTACCAAATAAGGCGCCCGGTCTCGACGGGCTCACCGCGAGGATCATCCGAGCGGCTTGGAAGGTATCCGCGTACGAGCTTACAGAGCTCATGGCGAAATGCGTACGGGAAGGAGTCTTTCCAAGGGTGTGGAAGGTAGGCAGGCTTATCGTCCTTCCAAAGGGCAACGGGAAGGAACCCACCGACCCAAAAGCGTATAGGCCGGTTACGCTGTTACCAGTGCTGGGGAAGGTGCTGGAGAGGGTCATATGCGACTCCTCGCCGGGACTCTACGCAAGAGTCTCGCCATGCCAGCACGGATTCGTAAGGGGGCGCTCGACAGTCACCGCACTTAATACCGTACTATCGGTGGTGCGGGATTCGAGCGCCAAGTACGTGCAGGCAATCATGCTGGATATTTCGGGAGCGTTTGATAACGCCTGGTGGCCAATGGTTTTGGTTAAATTCAAACAGGGAGGTTGCGCACCGAACATCTACAGGTTGCTTGTATCGTACTTCGCGGAGCGTAGAGTAGGGTTTATCGCGGGGGGAGTCTCGTCGTGGAAAATTTCCACGATGGGATGCCCCCAGGGGTCGGTGTTAGGGCCCGCCCTGTGGAACGTGCTGCTCGACGACTTACTTCGTATGCCCGTCGGGCAGGGCGTCTCATTCGTGGCGTATACGGACGACGTCACTATTTTGATAGAGGCGTCGTCAAGAGCAGAAATTGAGAGGAAAGCCCGTGAGACATTGAGCTTGGCGACGGAGTGGGGAGAGCGCAACCGCTTGACCTTTTTACCTCCCAAATAGATCACGATGACCCTTAAGGGTAAGCTGCAACGGGAACCAACTATAAAATTGGCTGGGGTTTCAGTTAAGTCTGCGCGCAGCTCCAGACTCTTGGGGGTCGTCTTAGACGAGCAGCTTTCCTTTGCTGAGCACGCGCAGGACATCGGGGTTAGAGCGGCCAACTGCTTCGGCAAAGTCTCCAGGGTGTCGGCGTCGAGCTGGGGGGTTAGGTATAGGGCCCTACGTATTTTATACCAGGGCACCTATGTCGCAACCGTGACGTACGCGGCGGCGGTCTGGCACGAACGTGCCAAACTGCATGTAGTGCGTTCTAAGTTACTTAGGACGCAGAGGCCGGCGCTGCTCCTGTTAACCAAGGCTTACCGTACGGTAAGCACGTTAGCGCTGCCAGTCTTGGGGGGGGTGCTGCCTGCGAATCTGGAGGTGTCCAGAGCGGGAACGGTGGAATCGACGCGCGGGGACAGGTTTGGGCGGGAACTGGACGCGCTAAAGCGTGCGGAGAGGAGGAGGGTCATGCTAGCATGGCAGGAGCGTTGGGAGAACGCGGACCAGGGAGGCGATCTCAGACGCTTCTTCCATAGCGTAGCGGAGAGGGTTGACGCCTCGTGGGTCGAGCCCGATTATGTAGTGTCGCAGATGCTATCAGGGCACGGCACGTTTAACGGGAGGTTGCGAGACCTAGGTCTCCGGGAATCCGGAGACTGCCCGTGCGGGGAGGGGTTCCCAGAGTACCGGGATCATGTGCTCTGGGAATGCAGTTTGTACGCTGCGGATAGAACAAAGTTGGTGGGGGGGATCAGCAGGGGGGATGAGGCGGGACCGATCTACTTTGGCGACCTTGTGAGCTCGGCGGAGAACTTTGCGCGCTTCAGGGAGTTCTGCTCGAGATGGCACTCTCGGAGAAGCGGCATTGGTTAAGAGTTGGAGCGCACGTAGAGTGTAAGAGAGGAAACAGCGCGTAAGGAGAAGCAAGTGCAGCAGGAGAGGCCGACGACGAAGCTGTGGTAGTGGCGTCATGCCCCAGAAAAGGGAGAGTGAACTGGGACAACAGGTGCACACAGAAGGTGTGGAGAATTTGTAGGGAGACGAAGAGTGCGCGCGTGAAAGAGCCCCGAGCAAGTAGCGCGCGCATCTCCCAACGATTCGGTCCATATAACCGCAAGGTTGGTGGGACCATGGGAAGGAGGAGGGATCTGTCCAGGTGTCGGTCGTCGGTCGGGTCGGTCGTCGGTCGTCGTGGAGTACGGACGTGTCTTGGCTCCACGTCGCTTCGCGCAAAGAACTCTCGGGGTACAAACCGTACTTCCGGTTTAGGCTCAGCTGCCTTAAACTCGGTACCTCCTTGTCTCGCAAGGGGGTTACTTCGTAAGAGGCAGCGGCCATCTTGGTTTTTGCTTCGCGAAGAGCGAGACGGACGCGTTACAGTGACGTCAGTGTTGTGCGATAGAGACGCGGCGTGTGTGACAGTGACACCTAGTGATTGTGACAGTGACACTTGTGACGTTTGCGGCGGCGACGTTGGGAGCCCGAGCGGGCGGCTGCACGGGCGGTCCGGTGCTGCGGCGAGCTGGGTATCTGTCCCGCTTGCGGCGGCAACGCTGAGCGCCGGTGCGGGTGGCTGCACGGGCCGACGGGCGTAGGCAGCGGTCAAGGGTGAGAGTGACCTACCCAAACTCCCCTCCCCCCCCCGCTCCCCCCCCCCCCCCCCCCCCCCCCCCCCCCCCGCTCCCCCACTCCACCCTATCGTTCCTGTATTGGAACTATCGTTCCCGTATTGACTATATGTGGTTCCGGGATTGATTTGGTGTCGTTCTTGTATTGACTCTGCCGCGGGCTGTGCCGCGGTGTCGTTCCGGTATAGAATATCTGGTATTCTTGTATTGAACTTGTAGTTCCTGTATTGGAAGCCTGTCGTTCTCGTATTGGGGGCTGAGTGGTTCCTGTATTGAATTTCAATATAGGATTTCCGCCGACCCCTCGGTACTATGGAGCGCGAAAAACTCCTCATTCAAGAGGAGTTAGAGAGGAAAATAGATGAGGTGGTCGAATTGAGTGACATGGCTGAAGAAGCGTTCAGGCCACGTAGTTCGTTGGCGCGCACGCCGCCGCCAAGGGGGCTTTTGGGGATGGATTCCCCTGCGTACATGACGCCGACGGCGGAATGGGCGGCGGACGAGGACCGGGAGCTGAGGAGACAGGGGGAAAGAGAGAGGGAGAGGCAGGGGAAGAGGCCCCTTTCCTCCCCAGAGGAAGTGCGGGAAGCACTTACGAAGCGCATACAAATGCGCCGCCAATTGGCGGGCCCTCCACCAGTTGCGGGTATTTCAAGGGGGGGCGATTTTCCGCAGGGACGTGCTGCTAGGGCAGCCGACGAGGGCGAGGAGGATGCGGATAGGGAGGCGCAGAAGGCGGCGGCTGTTGAGAGACGCATCGCTCAGCAGCAGCTACTCCGTGAGACCGAGCCGGACCTTGTTAGTAGGGCTAACGACGCCTCTGAGGCGATTATGGCGCTCGTGGCCTCCAATACATCGAAACTCAATAAGGCGGAGATAGCGGGTGTGGGTCTGAACGTCAATAAAATTATGGCAGTGATAACAACACTAGTGTCAAGGGTGTCTAGCGAGCGCTGTAAAACCATGGAAGCAGTAAAGCGGGGGGCAACCCAGTCCGTGGGAGGCCCTATGCCCACTTCAACCGTGTGGGCTCAGCAGCAGCGGCAGCAGGGCCACGTCATTCCGACTTTTGCGGAAAAACTAAAAATGGGGCGTGCAGCGGAGCGGGAGGTGCCGCGCGGAAATGCGCACTCCCTAGTCTTGTACCCATCGGAGACCGAGGAGGGCAAAAAATTAAAGACGGCCGAGGACACCAAAGGGGCCCTCAAGAAGGCTCTGGACCCGAGAACACTGGGGGTCCAGATAAGCAGGGTCCGCAAGACGGGGAATGCGGGAGTCTTGATCCAAACGACATCCGAGAGTGCGGCGAAGATTTTAAGGGCAGCTGTACCACCGTTATTAAGGGTGGGGGAGGCCAAGATACGGAAGCCTCTGGTGCAAATTATGGGCGTAGAAGACGGCCCTCTAACTGGGATTAAGGAAAAGGAGGGATCTCCGCTCCTGGAGGCAGTATGGGGGCAGAATTTTGAAAAGGACACCGAATGGTCGAAGGAGAGATTTTTAAAGGAGGTTCGCGTGGCCTTCTTCAAGAGGAGGGGCCCGACAAGGTCTACGGTGGTGCTTGAATGCACCCCGGAGGCGCGCAATTTGCTAGTGGCCGGCGAGAGGGTGTACCTTGAGTGGGAGAGGTATTTGGTGCGGGACTACATAGATGTGACATGCTGCTCCCGGTGCCAAGGATACGGGCACCCGGCGAAATACTGTCGGGCCGAGAAGCCCACGTGCGGCAAATGTGGGGATGTGGGCCACGCGAAGGAAGACTGTAAGGCATCCGTCACATGCTGTGCCACCTGTAAGGCGGCGGGGAAGCCTGGAGCGGAGTCCCACAGGACGGCGTCCATGGGATGCCCGGGGAGGGTACACGCGGAGTCCAGGGCTCTGTCCATGATTAATTATGGATAGAGTCCCTGACATCAACAGGCGCGCGCTAAGGGTTGGCCAATTGAACCTCAGGGGTGCCGAGATGTGCACCAAGGAGCTTCCGTCCCTTGCACAGGAGTACAGGCTCGACATCGTCCTGGTACAAGAACAATACAACGTAGGAGGAGCTGCGGCTGGATTGCTGCAGCTGGGTGGTGCGGCAGTGGCCGGACTGTACGTGCATAGCAGGTGGTTGACGGTTACTATGTTAAACCACCTGAGCACAAGCCACTGCCTCGTCTGCCATGTCGTTGCGGGGCAGCAGGAGCTGCATGTTGTTTCAGCATACTTCCAGTACCAGGACGACCCCGAGACGCACGTGCAGCATCTGCATAGGGTGTTGGAGGAGCTGCGAGGGAGGGCTGTGCTCATAGGGGTGGATGCGAATGCACACTCTCCTATGTGGTGCAGCAAGCCAGAGCAGTGTGAGGGACGAGGCCGCGTATCGGCTCACAGGAGGGAGGTGGTTGAAGGCCTCATAACATCCAGAGGCCTTAAGCTCCACAACGTAGAGGGCCAGCCCTACACGTTCTCCACCGTGAATGGCGAATCGAATGTGGATTTGATAGAATGCTCACCCGAAGCAAGGGCCGAACTGGTCAATGCTGAAAGGATATACGTTGACTGGGAGAGGTACATAGTGCGCGATTACGTGGACGTCACCTGTTGCTCGAAGTGCCAATCTTATGGGCACCCAGAGAAGTATTGCCGTCAGGCCACGGTGGTATGCGGCAGCTGCGGCGAAGAGGGCCACAAAAAGGAGGCGTGCACCGCCACGACGACATGTTGCGCAACCTGTAAAAGAGCAGGCAAAGCAGGATCAGAGAACCACAAAACGGCCTCTTCAGAATGCCCGGGCAGGAAATACGCGGAACAGAGGGCGCTCTCGATGATAAATTATGGATAGCAGGCCCTCAGTAGTCGTCGGCCAGATTAATCTGCGGAACTCCAGGGAAGCAACGGTGGAGATACTGCCTCTTGCCAGGGATCTGGGGCTCGACCTTGTGCTCGTCCAGGAACATTATAACGAGGATCTGCAGACTCCGGGACTCCTACAGGCGGGGGAGAAGGCTAGGGCCGGCATTATCGTTTGCAATAATCGCCTCACAGTCACGGCTCTGAACAACTTGAGCTCCACATACTGCTTCGTGGCTCACGTGGCACTGGGAGCGGTTGACTTCCATGTAGTCTCGCACTACTTTAAGTATGAGGATGATGTGGCGCTGCACGCTCAAAAGCTAGAGGAGGTACTTCTTCGGCTACAACCACGCGGGGTACTGGTGGGGGTTGACTCTAACGCGCATTCACCGATGTGGTACTCCCGCCCCGAGCAATATGAGGGGCGCGGGCGTGAAGCGGCCTACAGGAGGCGGATGGTCGAAGATCTTATCAACTCTCGGGGCCTACTAATCCACAATCGTCAGGGGCAACCGTGGACCTACAGGTCGGCGTCGGGAAAGTCCAACATTGACCTAACGCTTAGCACGAGGTCAGTGCGGGTGAGTGACTGGACGGTGCACAGGGACGCCAGCACGAGCGACCATAGACTATTGTAAATAATATTACTCAAGTGTAAAATACAATTTTTTGGTTTGTAGTTAAATTCGTAAAATATACTTACACAAAAATAATTTGTAAAAAATAGAACTATAATATGTCTTATGAACAATCGAACCAAATGTCTCTTAGACAAATATTCAAAGAAATAGATATTCTGACTTTTGCATCCCATATTCTGACTTTTGACAATCTTTTATATGTGAAGAAAAATGAACATTTGTTTAAGAAAAATAGCGTTAGGCACAATATCTATAATAGGACCAAGCATAAACTGGATGTACTAGACAGTCGTCTCCACAAGGTCACGAACTCTTTTAAGGGTCAATGTACACGTTTCTATAATAAGACTCCCATGTGTATTCAAAATTTACCTTTGGATAAATTTAAGACAGTAATTAAACAAAAACTTTGCAAAAAGGGCTATTACAAAATTTCTGATTACCTAACTGACAAGCAGCCATGGGAATGAACTGCTCAGCTCTAGAGTTATTTCAGAATTAGTTAAAATTAGAAAATAAGAAAATTTGTAATGCGATTAAAAAGAGCACCCTCAGAGTTTCTTGCCTGTTCTTCTCTGGGGAAGACTGCACCTTTGCGAACAGGCATAGAGTCAGTAGGGTCAATAGAACGAATGCGTATGTATGTATTTAAATCCTTTAATGTTTATTTGTATGTATTTCCTGTAATCTTGACTTGTTTTAAGTGGCATCCTGAATGTCCTATAAAATAAAGATTTTTTCTATTCTATTCTAATATCTTTTGAATATTCCAAAATTGTATTTATTTTGAATCAGCCACGAAATATGCGTATAAAAAAGTAAAGCCAAGTATATATTTTATAGTAAAACATATTATTTTAAGGGAAAAACCATTTGTAAACACTTTTTTGCAAACAGTTCATTGAACAATCAGTCACTATAATTTCATATTAAATTTATCGGGTGCAACTGCGTTCGTGGGCAAGTGCGAAGGGTGCAACTGCGAACGGGTGCATATGCTACGGACCCAAAAAACCACTGGCTATTTTATAGTTCAGATAAGTCGCCGAGGATCCAAAACCAGACCACGTACAAGTCTTTCGACACATCATTTTTGTTTTCTTTTTGGTTGTTACTAAGCAGTCTCGGGTTGTTTAATTTTTTAAATTACCTAATTTATTTTATTTCTAATCTTGACATGAAAATACTATACAAATACGTGTGAATTGAGAAATTTATAGCAGTACTTTAGGGGAGATACTCCTATTGAATCTGAACAACTTGCCCTATGGAACCTATCTGATGTTCTCAAAATAAATTCTCGACTTCCACAAAGGCAAATCAGCTGAATGCGCAAGTGGTATGGAAAGGCGAAAAATCATGACATGACCTATTTTCCTCGGAGAGATTTGTTCAGTTAAGTAAGGTAATTCTTATCCTTAATTTTAACTTTTATGGTAAAGACATTGTATTTTATTAAAGTGACCTAATATTATTGTTATCGTTTTTGACATTTTTAAGTATCTCGTTCTTCTCGAGCGCTTCCATATCTCCCGACTATCGAATTGGTTCATCTAATAACCCCAGAGTTTTGTTTTTAAAATATACTTATGGCGTTAAGGTGTACTACTATTGAAATGTTTGTGTTCGTTATAGTCTTCGTTTGGGCTAGGAGTTTAGCACCCCAATTGCGGTAAGTTTAAACGCGTCTACCAAAGCTAAATCGCTAACGTTTCCTTTGTATTCAGCCCAGAATAAAGGAAAAGTGAGCGGTTTAGCTTTGGTAAACACGTTCTAACTTACCACAATTGGGTTGCAGGCAGGAAACCTGACTGAATAATTAATTATTCAGGCGTAAAATTTTAACTAAAGTTCTTCTATGCACAGGTACAGATAGATAGATAAACACTTTATTGGATACTTCACAGGGTAAAACAAATGTTTACATAAAGTTTCGTGTTAATTCAGTCACCGTAACTCCTGGACTTACTTTTTAAGCTCTTTTTATTTTCCTTAATCAATATCGTTTCAAACACACTGCATAGATTTAATTTATTAGCTAACGCGCCAATTAAGGCAGTTCATTTTCCGTTAAGGAATGACAATAAGATACCTTATTCCCTTACGTTAAGAGCGAAATTGTCAACATGTAGGTACCCAAATGTACTTTAATACTTTTTGTAATAGGGATGTTGACAGTGCTTTATTTAATGGATTCTTGTATGTGAAACAAAAAATAATGCTAGAAATATATTAATATCCGAAAACAGCATTAAAATTGGTTTATAAATAATAATAATAATAATAATAATAATAAATCTTTATTGTAGCTTAAAACATTGATACAAGGAGACAAGAAGCCCTGCAGCCTGTGCTAGCTTTGAGTAAAGCTGTGTTACAGACTGCAGTAACTTCCTCAGTGAAAAACAATTGCAAACAATAAAAACTAATTACAAACAAAGTTAAGGTAAGAAGACTGAAACCGTAGTAGACAGATACAAATATTGTAACACGTCTCTTGTCTTCTACCCCTGAACAAAATTAAAACTACATACTAAACAGCAGGTGTGTGTGTGTGTGTGTGTGTGTGTGTGTGTGTGTGTGTGTGTGTTTGTGGGTGTGTGTGTGTGTTTGTGGGTGTGTGCGTGCGTGTGTGTGTGTGCGCGCTTATGTGTGTGTGCGTGAATTTTTGTCACATGTGTTTTAAATAATTGTGTCAAAAAGCTTTTCTATAGTGTCATAGTCTTTTTTATCCAACCAATCTTTCACCTTCTTCTTAAACTCAATTCTATTACTATCTCTTATCACTAGCTCTTTGTTGATTTTATTGTATAGATTAGGTGCATTGTAGTTATAGTGTCTTTTTGCAAATTGAACAAGTTATTAGAATTTATTATTGTAAGGACTAGCTATCTCGTTTTTACCTACGCAAACAAATGGCGGTGACGTCACGTGCCAGTAAGTGCATCTCTTTTTTGTTGTTTGACAGTTTCCCCCTCTATTGAAATTTAATAGCTTGTAACTTTTTTATTTCTCGATAGTTTTCAAAAATTATTTCGGTTGTGGGTTGTTCCTTTTTAAGATAAACAATAAAAAAAAAAGTCAACCTCCCTATTATGCAAGTCTCGCAAAATAATCTCGTGGATACGATTTGAAAGCGACTTTAACTTGAAAGTAAACAATTTTATTAATATTATACCTAAACTTCATAAAAAAAATAATGTTTTTTTAGAGTTGTTTTAGTTAGATGTTACGCGATATATGTAACATGTTGAGATGAGGAATACTGCACAAAAAACAAACCAATTTAGTATATAAACTTATGTGTTACCTAACGGCTGAATATATTTTTTGTGTTTGTTTTTAACATTGTATACCAGAGATTACGCACGCTTTTTGATTTCTTAGACAATATTAAGCAAGTGCTCTATCTCTCATATTTATATCTTTCTTCAATAAGCTCTTTTTTACCGACTTCAAAAAAAGGAGGAGGTTCTATGTTCGACTGTATGTATTTTTTTAATGATAGTATGTTCACCGATTTCTCTGCCAATTATGGACCGATTTTCAAAATTCTTTTTTTGTTCGAAATAGTATACTCCAGGGGTGGTCCCATATAAATTTGATCGAAAATGATTCAGCGCTTTTGAAAAAATCAACAAAAACAAAAAAATACTACAAACCAGAACATCATCTGTTGTTGGGATTGAAGTCGGTGACTCTTGCGTTTTATAACGTGGAAAATTATTTAGCTCTTTATTTGTAAAAATGTGAAATAAAAACTCAGTTTTTTTGCTTTTTGAATGAAAATGTTCATACAAAGCCCTAAGAGACAAAATGTTACCCTTTTAAAATGTTTATTGAGCTTCTGAAAAATATCTCCACTGCATAAAAAAGTCTTTTGTGACCCCTCGACATTTGGTGAATATTGATAATTTAACATGCTTTGTATAATCATGAAGTCTAACCTAACCTAACTAATGTACTCATTACAGCTTGGCGCACGTAAGATGAACACGTTTTCCAAACACTAACTATTGATTCTAGTATTAAGGTAAACTATTGGTCTCTATGTGAACGAATGTAATGAATTAGTATATGAATTTTTGTAATGTACCTAAGTGTAAATATAGTCATAAGCAAAGTGGTGATAATAGTGTAGTGGGCGACGCGCCGTGCGTGCGGCCCAACCTAATGAATAATTAAATGTTTATTTTAACTAGGTATGTGTGATTTTTATTTACTGAATACCTTTTAATTACTCAGAGGTTCAATTCTTAAAAGTGGCTCAGTAACGAACCCACTGACCACACCCCTCCGTCTTACGAATTTCGATCAGGGTCACGTGTCCTGACGTGAGTTTTAACATTTTTTACCCATACTTCTTCAAAGTGCACAAGAAGTTGTGTCCATTTGCCCAGCCAGCCCAAAAGCTCTGGAGCGATTTCACCTATGCCATCATTCAGAGCATAAATTGCGCCTTCCATGAGCAAAATATAATTTTATGTGCAATCGTACTATTGCCACTACGACGGTTTGTTTGCGCGTGGCTGGAGAAATTTCGCTAGCAAGCAAATGCTGTATAAAAAAAACTACAACACATACAGAGTTTTATTTTATGCAGAACTTTAGAGTCAAAAGTGTGCAATCCACCTGTGAAATCTCAGTTTGATATCCCTAGTCGTTTTAACGTGAGAGCGCAACAACACTGCTTGCTGTACAAAATTTGCCCAGCCAGCACAGCTCAAAACCAATAAAGGAACCCATTAAGGTTCAAAGTAAGTTTACTTAGGTTTAGGGTCTATAATAAGCATACAGACACAAAAGATTCAAAGCATTTGGACGAGTGATTACTGAGTTATAGGCTTTTGAAGTTTGGGCTGGCTGGAGAAATTTGCCTAGCCAGCCCATTGTGATCTCAAAAACTGCAATACATAGAACTAAAATCCTTGCACGAAAAATTTACTTAGAATTTGCGCAATAGGCACAGAAAAAATTGGAATCCTAACTAATGTAGTTTCGGAGAAATCTTAACTTTTCTGTTTTCCCGCTAAAAATTCAAATTTTAATCATTCATGATGCGACGTTGCCGTTCTGAATTTTACCAAATAACCTATAAAACTTGCCGTCGCGTCGAACGACTTTCTTCGGTGTCCATTTGCCCAGCCAGCCCAAAAGCTCTGGAGCGATTTCACCTATGCCATCATTCAGAGCATAAATTGCGCCTTCCATGAGCAAAATATAATTTTATGTGCAATCGTACTATCGCCACTACGACGGTTTGTTTGCGCGTGGCTGGAGAAATTTCGCTAGCAAGCAAATGCTGTATAATAAAAACATGTAGGTCAGGACAGCTGAGACATGTCGCCCGGAGAGATCTCGCATATTCAGGTCGATAGCAAATCGTTTGTGACGACAAACAAGCAAACTTTCATCGTTTGTGACGGTATACTTTCGCCAAAAAATCAAAAAAACATGGTTCAGCCAGCCGGATTTTGTATTTTTCGGAGCACATCAGATCTCAGCTCCTGAAGGGTTTTCGGGATTCGTTCCTGATCCAAAGGAATGTGACGCCTATGACAGAAATCCAAACTGATTTCATCTATCGTGATGCAATACTTTTGGAGAAATCTTGAAAAACAAGTGTCCAGCCAGCCTGATATCCGGCTGGCTGAACCACTTGTTTTCGTCGATTTCTCGCTAACTAACGCGTTTCACTCTGAACTTTTTTGATCAAAGGTTTGTGATGGCAATGTGACAGGGTACCAAGCAGGTTTGAACGCCCGTAACGCATGCACTTTTGAGATATTCCAGAAAACTAAATGGTTCAGCTGGAAAAAGTCAGGGCCAGCTGAACCACCTGTTTCTACCACTTCCAGGTGCGCTACACTCGAGGAATCTAGACCAAAGGTTTGTGACAGAGATGATAAATACGATGGTTCGTTTGTGATGGCTCAAAATGCAAGCCCAAAAAAAAGTTATAAGCGATTCTTTTTTTTCCATACATTGATTAAACTAGGTGACCATGCTTTCAGTATTGCAAGGACAGTCCCTAATTGAATTAAATATTGAAGCATTAATAGAATGAGCAAGGCGCCGTGTAGATGACTAAAATTATATTAACAATTAAATTAAACAATACTATGTAAGTCATCTTTTAATATCACCTAATAAGGTAGGTACACTTAGACCAGGGGTGGCCAACCGGTCGATCGCGACTGTTAGTCCAGTCGATCGTGGCAAGGCAAAAAAGTAAAAAAATAAGTATTTTCTCTTAATATAATAAAAAAAATACTACATGATTGTGTACTGAACTATGCTGTTTCAATTAAGATTTCAAGAAGTATGTAATTGGTAGATCGCACAGGGTTTCGTTAGTAAACAGGAGATCTTGGGTATAATCAAGTTGGCCACCCCTGACTTAGACGATAAATTATATTGCGCAATGAGAACAAATTGGTAGTTACAGAGCGCCGCTATGCAAACGAGGGCTTTTTTGGCACTAACTTTTTAAATACAATCAATCTCCAAATAATTTAGTCAGTCACGCTTATTATGGACAATATTTATGGAGTACTTTATGTAATACCGTCCTAACCTAGTGTATTTTTTTTAATAAAAGGAACTACATTGTTCGTGGTCGAACATTTTGGAGGAGTGACGACCAATCAGGATATTGTAAATAACACAGCCAATAATATTTTATTTAATCCTAATTTGACAAACTTGGAGCCATCTTTGCAATTTTGCTAATTCTTTTTTCTCTAGTTTCTTTTGTCGGATGGTGGCCATAGAGTAACTTATATAGTGATGTGGCCGCACCTCACTGAGCTTAATATCAAAGAGGATATAATTTCACTAATTTTTAAATAATATTATCGTGATATTATCAACTATTGCCGCTCGAGAAAGAGGTAAGTTTTCATCGAATTTATGTAGTTCTTCTGGTTAATTAATTGCCGCTGTCGATATTTCTTGTGTGCTCGTTACTCGTTTCAGAATGTATATGTGGCCGCCCTTAGTAAGTAATAGTTAATATTTTCTCAATCTGTGATTACAAGGTAATTAAGACTTAAATTTTTATACATAATTAGTGAATATTGAGTAATATTTTATACACTGTTAATTAAAATGTGCTTTTAAAAAAAATATGTTATTTTATTTTATATGTATTTTCATAACATAACCTTTTCTGATTATAAGGCCAGGCCACAGCAACTACCAACACTGAACGCCCCACGCTAAAAATACTAAAGGTAAGTAGGTGTATGTAAGTAACAAAATTAAGAGAATAAATACTATTATTCTTTTGATCTAAAAATAATATGTCTAGAAGTTAAATGAACAACAAATTTGGTCCCACATTTAAATATAATAAATATGTACAAATTAGCCAATCAGTTTGTTTTAGGCATGACAACTGCGATTAAGTCATTGACAAACTGTAGGAAAAATCAACCGCGATGGAAACCCTTCGTACGTAGCATTTTTTAGCTTGATTTACAAGTGACTTGTTTTTATTCGTAGCTTTTGGCTCATCATTCTTGGATATTATCCTCTTGTGTGCGGTGCGTAACCAGTACCGCCGCATTAAGAAGTCATAATAATATTGCACGCAGTCATTCGTTCTCATTGCGCAATATAATTTATTGTCTAAGTGTACCTACCTTATTAGGTGATACTGAAGGATGACTTATATAGTATTGTTTAATTTAATTGTTAATATAATTTTAGTCATCTACACGGCGCCTTGTTCATTCTATTAATGCTTCAATATTTAATTCAATTAGGGACTGTCCTTGCAATACCGAAAGCACGGTCACCTAGTTTAATCAATGTATGGAAAAAAAAGAATCGCTTATAACTTTTTTTGGGCTGCATTTTGAGCCATCACAAACGAATCATCGTATTTATCATCTCTGTCACAAACCTTTGGTCTAGATTCCTCGAGTGTAGCGCACCTGGAAGTGGTAGAAACAGGTGGTTCAGCTGGCCTGACTTTTTCCAGCTGAACCATTTAGTTTTCTGGAATATCTCAAAAGTGCATGCGTTACGGGCGTTCAAACCTGCTTGGTACCCTGTCACATTGCCATCACAAACCTTTGATCAAAAAAGTTCAGAGTGAAACGCGTTAGTTAGCGAGAAATCGACGAAAAACAAGTGGTTCAGCCAGCCGGATATCAGGCTGGCTGGACACTTGTTTTTCAAGATTTCTCCAAAAGTATTGCATCACGATAGATGAAATCAGTTTGGATTTCTGTCACATAGGCGTCACATTCCTTTGGATCAGGAACGAATCCCGAAAACCCTTCAGGAGCTGAGATCTGATGTGCTCCAAAAAGTGCAAAATCCGGCTGGCTGAACCATGTTTTTTTGATTTTTTGGCGAAAGTATACCGTCACAAACGATGAAAGTTTGCTTGTTTGTCGTCACAAACGATTTGCTATCGACCTGACTATGCGAGATCTCCCCGGGCGACATGTCTCAGCTGTCCTGACCTACATCAAGTCGCCACGTTCGGTAACACGCAAACGATTTCTCTTTTTAGTAAGCAGCGTTGCCACAGCACTAAAACCACGTTCACACAAATATGACGATGGGAATGCTATCAAGAATCGTTGAACAATTGACCACAATCCAGGGTACAATTGCAGGATCGGTTTTTGAAGCCAAAATTCTTGATATCCATTTTTGAACTTGATTTTTATTTCTTCGTTTGTTGTCAATTCTATAAGTTCTTCTTCCAGCTGAGGTGACATTGCTATGTTGACATTTGAAAACGGATCTAACACCCAGTCTGGTATTTCCAAGTTTAAAATGTCCTGGTATCGTTCGGTGAAGTCAATGTGGAGGTTTTCCAAATGTTGGCAGTAGGCAAACAAGTCGTCGTTACTGCAGGATACTGATAAATTCGGAAAATTGTGAAACTCACGTCTGCCCATATTCTTTTTGTGCAGAAGCAGTTTGGCTGCGAAAGCAGCAACGACATTTTTTGTTTTAATTAAATTTAGTTCATCGCCTTGCAGTTGGAGGTTCATGTCGTTGAACAATTTATACAGGTCTGTCATGTAAGCTATATCATTCTTTGATGTTATGAGCTTGTTGCGCAGTTCTGTATCTTTAGTTTCCAAGAACTCTATCACAGAGTCAAACAGGTTGTAAAATCGAATCAGACAATTGCCTCTTGACAGCCAACGAACTTCAGTATGAAGCAATAAACGGTTGAAATCTTCGTCATTAGTAACACAAAGCTGATGAAATAATCTATCATTCAAAGAGCTGCTACGGATTTTATTGACTGCTTTGATGACATATTGCAGTGATTGAAATAGTCGTTCACTTAAGTTTCTAGCAACCAAATGTTGTCTATGAATAACGCAATGTATAGCAAGGACATCTGGAATTTTATTTTTTAAGTACGCTATGAAGCCTTTATGGCGCCCTGTCATAGCCGGAGCGCCATCCGTAGCAACTGATATAATATTTTTCAAAGGAATCTCTTTCTCTTCACAAAACTTTTCCAATGTATTGAATATGGTTTCGCCTTTTGTATCTGTCTCCAAATTTCTGGCAAACAATAGTTCTTCACGTATTTTCTCATCTTTAATAAACCTCACGTAAGATAGCAACAACGCTTCATTAGTTGGTAAAGTGGACTCATCGAGCTGAATTGAGAATTGACTAGTCCTCAGATGATTGCACAATGATTCTTCAATGTTTTCAGCCATTTCATCAATTCGTCTTTGCACAGAATTATTACTCAAAGGAATTTTTCGGATAATATCTGCGGCCGGTTTATGAAGCACAGTAGTTATTACTTCCTTTATTGCTGGCAAAATTAACTCTTCTCCGATGTTGTGTGGTTTGCCTTTCTGAGCAATTAACAAAGAGATATTGTACGAAGCTCGAAGTCCGTCGTCATCTTGCTTAGCAGCCGCCGAAAATAGTTTTGATACACTTGGCTGAGTATTATGCTTCTTCTCTAGGTCTTGAAAATATGCTACATTCTTGTCTTTCTTATCTGGATGCATTTTATTCAAATGATCTTGCAGTCTTGAAGGCTTCATTGCTTCGTTCGAAAATGTTTTTAGACATAGAAGACACAAAGGCGACGACGGGTTTGTGGGATTTTCAATAAATCCGAATTTAATATATTCCGCAGAGTATTGCCGTCTCTTCTTTTTTACTTCCGACATTGTTTTGTTTTGAGAAATACGTAAGTGTTATAATGAAGTACTGCTTATCTATTATGCGCGAAACCGCAAATGAAAATAAAATAAATTTACGTCGTTTATATAGGATTGCATAAGCAGCATGCACCAACAGGAATAAGACAAACGTGCATAAACTCGTTTATCTCATTCGACGCCCAATCGTACTCGACAAGCAAGAACAAGTATTATAGAACCAGCCGATTGATACAGGAATGTACAAATCGGATTATTTAACAAAAACTTGTTAAAACATGATTGCCCGCGGTCTATTATATCGAACCGAGTTTGAGCTATATCTTAATTAATATTAGTTGATGTTCACAAGATGTAGTCGAGAGTCGAGAGCTCAGTCGGTGTCTAAGAGTCTTCCTAGCTAGGTAGATGAAATTATAAATCGACCCCAAAGCCCTACACAACGCCCCCTTTTTTTTCTGGGTCTCTTACCGCCCCCCTTTAGGCCTGCAGCGCCCACAAGGGGGCGTTATCGCCCACGTTGGGAAAGACTGGTCTATACCAATTGGATATAGGTGTGAGCGTACGTAATAATAAATACGAAAATATAATCTTAAAAATAATAATAAAATCTATTCTTTTACATTTGTAACTTCTTCCTTGTAAGTATAGTCAATAGTCAAGTGTGTGGCGAACTTGGTGTCAGAGTTTTTAAACCGCACAATAGCCTCTGCATTGGTTTTATGACAGCTTAACCTGCCCTCCGAAGCACGGAAACGCTCGTGATAAATTGCCACTTTGGCCACCCATCAGGTTCCCTGCCTCTGTGTACGTTGCATAACCTCACTGATCGGTTGAGATCAGCGATTGCCACTAGACTACGAGTCATTTTAAATTTGTAACTAACCAGAACTCATTCCCGGGCTGTGCGTTTCCGTCCCAGGCGTACGTCATGACTAGTAGTTTGCCCGCGTGTTCGTCTGTCAGTTTCTCAGACGGTTGCCGGTCCTCTAGGTATACGTTTATACCACCTGGAATATATACAATTTTAATAAATACAACTATCACTAAATATGGGCACAGGTCCTCACGCATCGGGTGCCTCAGGATGAGCAGACGTCGAGGTAGACCCCGAAAGCGATGGCGTGACCAACCACGTGCTAAAAACGCCTTTTGAAGTAGTGAGTAAAAAGGGAGAGGGAATACGGCCGCTGGCCGAGCCCGAGCAGTCAGTTTTTAGCGAGTGCTCAAATCGAACAGTTGTCTGGAAAGACATTATACAAGGT